>JANZLD010000005.1:8814233-8850084 GCA_026413575.1 Erythroxylum carthagenense | reverse complement strand
GGGGTTTATTTATACTTGTTTAGCCTCCCCCCTCCCTCTCTCATTTTCAGTATGGGACTTTGTCCCTTTACCTAACAGAAAGTTATGGTCAAAAATGTTTTACAACCCATTCCTCTCTATATTATGAGTGTGTTTCTTCTCCCTGTAGATACTTGTAATCAGCTAGAAAAAATCATGAATTTGTATTGGTAGGGAAAGGAAAGTGAGAGGGTGGAGTTCATTGGATGCGGTGGGATAAGTTGAGTAGGAAAAGGGATTATGGGGGTCTCTGCTTTAAGAGTGAATGAGATTTCAATATTGCTAAGCTAGATATGGTGGGGTGACGATTGATAACTAACAAGGAAGCTTTGTGTCAGGTGTTAAGGGATAAATATTTTCCCTGTGGTAGTTTTCTAAATGCTACTTTAGGAAGTAATCCAAGCTTTATTTGGCGGAATGTGCTAGCAAGCCAGGAATTGTTAAGGAGTGAATGCATACTCTGTGTGGGAGACGGCGACTCGATTAAAATTTTTAATAAAATCTAGTTACCTTATGATGATTTTCCTTATGCTTATACTAGTAATAACATTGGTATGGATGATGTGTGTGTGAAGGAATTGCTTGTCCCCAACACAAGCCGATGGAACCTAGATCTTATGAGGGAGATTTTTTGCGAAAGGGATGTGAAACTCATACAGGGAATTCATCTAAGCAGTATGTCGAGACAAGATTGGTGGAAGTGGAGGTGGGAACGGAAAGATCATTACTCTGTGAAATTCACTTATAAGATGCTACAGGATTGTACTTTGGTCACAGATGAAGGAGGGTGTATTTTTGGTGATTACTGTGGAAACTACAAGTGCCTCCAAAAGTAAATCATTTCTTATGGCTTGCATTGTCCAATATTTTTCCAACCAAGATTAATTTACACAAGAAGAAGATAGTTAAAGATTGATTGTGTCCCATTTGTCAAGAAGACCCTGAATCTATTGAACATGCTCTTTTGTGGTGCATCAAGGTTCGGTATTGTTGGGACCGATTAGATTTGGTAAGACCTGGTAGCGGTTTCAATCTCACACATTGGATCACTGAAGTGGTTCTCAAGTTAGGAATGTCCCAACAATAGACTGTTGTTATGTGCTTGTGGTGTTTGTGGAATAGCAGGAATGCTGTCGTCTGAGGATGGAGTCTGTTGTCTGTTTCTGCGGTGTTGTGGGATGTACATAATGCTCTCAGGGAGTGGGAGGAAGCGAACATCATCACAAATGATCCAGCGTAGCATGACGCAAAGGGTGGGCATCTTTAGCTGGAACCTACCTATGGCTGGACATTTTAAATGCAACTTGGATGCAACTCTGGATGTTTCTATAAGAAGAATCTCTTGTGATAGCTTGATTCAAGATCATCACGGTAACATCATTCATTTACTTGCTAAGATTTCCGATGGTATTCCTGATCTTATTCTCGTAGAAGCACTTTGTATGAAAGAAGTTTTAATTTAGATAAAACTTAATAACATAATGTGCAATGCTATTTAATCAGATTGTCTTCTACTTGTAAATGCTCTTAAGGTTTATCTTATGCAAGGGTGGTTATTTCAGACTGTAAAGCTCTTCTACTCGAGCTTCGAGAAATTGACGTCTGCCATGATCAACGAACTAGGTAGCCCATGCCATAGCTAGGCTTTGTTCCAGCCTGATTTTGCAAATTGGGGAACTCATATTCCTCAATTTGCGATTAATATTTCTTGTTCTGAGTTTAATTTTTTTGATGTAATTTAGCCAGGTTCTTTTCATCAAACTTATGGATCTAGGTCGGGTGTAATAGGGGGGAGTCTATTGACTCGGGTTAGCTTGGTTCATTTGCTTTGGTTTTTTCCTGGCCGTTTTATTAGTAACATAATTATAAGTTTCAACAAAAAAAATTAGCATAAAAGGAGACAGAACCACTTCCTGTAGCATCTCAACAACATATCTTTCCAAGGAAATTGAGATCCATTTCATATTTGTAAGGGGACAGAAATTTAAAGAATAAAAGTGAAAACAAAAAGGGAAAAATGAAACTTGCTGCAGTATTTTAATGTGTACAAGATTCAACACTCCTGCAAGCAGATTAAACACAGATTGTTAAACAAATAAAAAACTGCAAAAAACTGATACTGTTTCCAAATGGTGAGGAAAACACAAGTACCTAATTTAGTTGTAGTAATGGTTTACAACACAGAATCAAGCAGAAGCCTTCAGGTCCTAAGACCTTGTCGCTCGCATCCATTCTACAAAATTGTCCAGGATCAATGGCCACGCAAGCTCTGGATCATAATTACTCATCTCTGGAAAGCTAATCTGTTATAGAACAACTGAAGCTTCAACCGAATCCCAAGTATAAAGAACACACAGCAGGTGTGGCAATAGTAGCTCAATGAAAATTTGCAATTAAGTTAAAAAGTGAATTGAACACTGTGTAGGTGTGTTTTCGTGTGCAAAAATTGTAACAAGCTTCCTTCTCTATGATATTAATTTTAGCACAATCCAAAAGGAAATTCATTTGTATTCAGATTCTTCTTTGTCGATGTATGCAAATGCATCTAAAAATGTACTTATCAGTAATGATAGTAATTACAGCCCAATAAAAATCTTGCTGATACGCGGAATCTGGAAAAGTCTAATGGTATGCATCCTTACCTCTAACTAATAGAGAGGCTGTTTCTAAAAACTTATCAGTAACGATAGCATCCTAAAATAAAAAGAAAATTAACAGACACCACAGTAAGTTCTGCTATGGTATTAGCAAGGAATTTCAAACAGTTTGAGCCAAATCTAGCAGTACCTCATTGCAAAATCGGTAAAAGCCCATCCACTGATCCAAGTTTATGACCTTGTAATCATTCTGAATCTGCAATTATTGCATGAAACAAGGTTTTCTTGGTCATCCTTGTTATATGTAGACATATACTGTCAAGAATGAAGGTAACTCATGCATATAAAATGCACTCTCTACTCAGTCAAACAAAATGGCATCTGTGCATCAATATCATTCATTAACATCGAAATATGGCTGTCTCAATTTTGTACATAAATGAATTTAGACAATCACCTTCAGGTACTCGACAAAGTAATCCACCTGAGCACGAAAATGAGACCCTAAAACAAGATCCAGCAATTGGCAGATGCTCTCTATGTCTATACTCTTCTGTTTCTCCTCTGTAGAAATTTAGTTGAAGCAGCATAAATAATAGATAAAGAGGCAAACATGCAAATGCACTGCTTTGAAATTACAATTACCTGTTAGGCAATACCGAAATGCATAGGAATAGAAATCTACAAAGTTTGATGGCCTCTTAACCTTGATAACATCAGAAAAGAAGATCAGAATCGTTGCAACCTTCCAGGGCGTAATTGTTATGCATCTTATACTGTTATTCATAGAGTAAATTAATCAACAATATAAGGAAAAACATCCATCACATACCTCTTTCTCTAGCTCCGGAAGGGCCTTCTTCAATTTATTTACAGTGTCAGCCCTTACTGCTTTTAGGCCTCTACGCCACTCCTCCTGTTGACAATAATATATGAGTTTTAGAACATGGAGATAAGGGAAGAAAGTTGGGGGAAGGGGAAGCACATAAGTTACCGGCAATGGTTAGCGGAATATAACCAATGAGTTGAGCACATAAGCCACCGGCAATGGTTAGCGGAAAATAACCAATGAGTTAACAGTATGAAACAAATGTCAACTACCTGAATGCATAAAATTTTGCAATTTTTGAGAAACTTCCATAAAAGAGGACTCGGTGCTTAGAAAAGAAAACGAGATTAATGGTCCATAGTTAATAATCATACAAGCATGTCTACAGTGTATGAATGTGGGCAGCCTAAACCAGGCACTTGCGCAAACAATAGGGATGGATTGATATTGAACAAGAATTATGTTCCTTACCAGTGTGAAGTACCCCTGCTTTTCAGCTCTCATTTTCCTGATATCCATATTCAGGAGTCGTTAACATAGAAGCTTAAAGCATGATATGGAGCGCCATCAAATGTGACTTACCAAGCAAGCATCAAGATTCTAACATCAGTGTGATCCACCTCCATATCTGAACATAGAGCTTCAATTCCTTCTGGACTGTTGAAATAAAAACAATTTTACGAGTATACATGCCAGAATGGAAATACACACTACCATGATGGAAATGAATGATCTCAAATTACTTGGGAATCAAAATGGTTGATTATTCCGATAATAATAAGATATAGGAATGTCCTTCACCAAGTACGCATGAAGAACAACTAACCACTATCCATCCCTGTTATAGCCTTTTCTTTTTCCAACATCATTTTCTTAGATTCCCCAAGCTCTCCTTATTACCTTCGAAGAAATATGCACTGTATCCTAATGAAGGCAGTCCAACTTATCAACTAGAACTTCAGATTTACTAGTTATAAATTTGTGACACTTCCTATTAAGATCAATTGACCAAAAGATCACCTTTGATAAACAAAGATAGAGTTTCAAGATCCTTTCAGTTTGGCTATTAGGATGCTCCTTTTCTCTGAGATGTCACTGGAAAGAGAATGATATTACTGTATCCATACTGCAGTCAAACTACGAAATCATTTTTGCAAAATCTACCAAATGGACTTCTACACGATACTTCATTTTCCACAAATAACGTCCAATCCTTACTTTCCCACGCCTTCCCAATATAAAATTCACATTCTCAAGTTATATAATGAAACTGATAAGGCCAGAAATAAAGGATCTCAGAATCACCAAAGGCTTATAAAGCTAAGAAAAAGCAAATTAGGATGATCTTATGCGATATGACATCTTTCCGACTAAGAGATATTATGCCTAATCAAATACAATTCATAGACAGAAGTTCTTTCACAACAGTCTCCAGTTAATTGAATAACACTCAAGTAGCAAAAAGATCAGCTTGCAATTTCATTGAAAGTTCATCTCAATATGAGAAGGTAAGCATATTTTATAAAGCATCAGAAATTGGATTCCATAGCCAAACAAAGAAGAACTTACTCAATCATACTAGAAGACCTATTTGCATATGAGTAAAATAGGTTATCAATTCGCTCCATCTCTTTTGAAGATGCTTTTCCAGATGCTGGACAAAGAAAATTAAGAAGCAACAAACTTAATTCAACATAATCTCAAAATGTCATTTTAAAAGTGTAGGGAAGCATCAACGGCTGGTAATTGCAAAACAAAATTTGGTAACTTAAAATCCGTTCTGACACAAAGTTTGGATTTTGGAAACTTAAATATCAATTGTGTATGAAACATGACCAAACATGAAGTCTCTGTGGAACATATTGAGCAATGGGAGTTATTTATAACAAATTACGAAAGAGAAGCAATCATTCTTGTAACGGAAATCCAAAGAAAAGGAAAAGAAAGATTCTACAATTGCCAACCTTTTGTGGCAGATTCCTAATTTTTCATTTTGACCAGCATGGAGCAACTGAAAGAACATGCTCCTCTTATTCACTCCTTTGTACTGCCTTCTTTCCTTCATTTTCATCCATTTCGATACAAGCTTATCCTTATTGACTTTTCTATTTCCTATCGATTCATTTTCTCTTCAACTCATTATCTCATCTTTGCAGCTTCTCATACTTAATTGTTTGCCTCATTTCAGACAGCAACCATATTAACAAGTTGGTTTCATTAAAGTCCCCCAACTATGAGCCCTCTAGTATTTCAACCCCCATCAAACAAAATCCAAGGAAACATGAAAATTACTACAGGATTTCAATCTACAACCAAAAAGAAAAGACGAAAATACACTAGTTCTGATCATCAAAGAAGCATGAAAGAGGCTATGCGGACGCAACTTACGATCAGTGAACTCACTATCAAATCGGTTAAAAGTACAGATTTTGAATCCAACCCAAAAACAAAAACAGGAAAAGAAACAAAACTACATCAACCAGAAATAAACCTAATGTGGATTTCTTGATCTCCGCAAAAGTTGAATAAGGCAAAAAGGGAATTACCAGAGCGAAAAAGATCGGAAGCAGAATAAGTAATCGGAGTAGTGGAATTGGCTTGACCCGTTTTCCTGGATGCAGACTGACGCATCTTCAACAACACCATCCCAGAAAACCAAAAAACACGCAGAAACCAAACAAAGACACAAACTTTAGGCAGAAACAGAGCAATTGAGAGAAACAGAGAGAAAGACAGGGGGGAGAAAAGAGACCTCGAGCTAGAGAGCCAGAAAAAGGAAGCTTCCTCGTTGCTCTCTAGAAATGCTTTGTTGATTCAGTCCAAGTGATATATACCCACACAATTATCAGCTCAGCTATGGGGTTTCGTTTTTCTTAAACTTTTTTTTTTCCCTTTTATCAAATTTCCCCTGTTATTTGTTACCATCATTTAGAAATTAGTGTCGGTTGAAATATAAATACATTAAGAAACACCAAAGTTTTAATTTCATTCTAAAAGAGCCACTTTTCACTTTTGCTTGTTGTTAGATATTAAACAATGTTTAGTTTTTGTTTTGTGATTGGTGGGTTTGGTTTTGGTGTAGGTGTGGCAGAGTAGCAGAATCCAGTGTCGCCTGCCATCTGAATTCACTTTTCACGTGTGCTTATGTACGACTTGACCTAGTACACTAATCCTTAAATATTACCTCATTCACTTCTTACCATTTCACTTGCTGCTTCCTTTTACGAACATGCTTTGGCAGCCTTTTAATTCTGTCTTTTTATGAGTAAGACAGGGCCTTCCTTCTTCTTACCATTTGATTCCACAAATATTTTAGTTCATTTCAAGAATTTATTTAACATATACCTGAAAATAGATGTTGCAAGAACCCAAAAAAGGGTACTCTTTACCCCTTTCATTTGCTCTACTTATCTTTTTCTTTTGTCCTTACCATGCATTTTGCTAAAAAATAAGAGCACCTTTCACTTATAAGAAATAATCCAGAAAAACTTATATTTCTATTCCTGGCTTGAAATCATGAGAAAAAGGAGAGGTACAGTTTTGCTTGTATTTTCCCGTTTGCTTTTTACTTTTCAACCAAGGAAGAATAGGAAGACAGAAAGTAACAACTCAACCATACATATAAATCATTAAAACGATAGGCCCGCTGGATTTCAAATTTCTTTTCAGCTTTACAGCAACCAGAGGAAGGTGCTCCACCAAGAAGGGCCATGAAGGTTTGAGCCAGGTAATAGCTGTCAGCTTAATGCACAACTTGCTTCAATTTGGAACATATACTGCACACCTGTAACACATGCTTCTGGTGAACAAAGATCAATGGCTGGGTATATGAACTGGCTTGTAAAAGAATTCTGATTAGTAAAATGACTGTGGCAGTCGAAATATCTGTGTTCTTCACCATTTTGGGGGAGATTGATAGATGCTTTGATCGTATCCATGTTATTGTTATAAAAATTTTACCTGCTGGAAAAGGATTTTCTGTAATGCTGCTAAAGAAGGTATCCAGGGTGTCAAGACGGAGCAGCCATCTCTGAGAGATAGCACGTAAAGAGAGACACTGCATCCTGCAAATGGTTTGAGTGGCGGTCTTCTGGAACTGGTGCAATAAAAACAGTGTCAAAACAGCTTAACTGACCATCACGTGATGAGCCCTCGCTGATATTGGATAGAAGCAATTCACAGATCTCCTCTGCCATCATCGAATATGCTACCCTGCAACATTGACAACTAGAATTGTAAATGGCTAGAACATAGAGGCTTCCTATGACTAGTTTTTAGCTTGAGTTCCACTTGGCAGCCATTTTTGTCTCCATTTCATAAGGCAACAAAAATGATTTTGTCAACAAACGTGATGGTGAATTGCCTCCTAGAAAATAAGTAATGATCTTGTCGTGAAAAAATTTTATAATACCTTGCATCAGTGGGCAATTGGTTACCCAAAACTGCTAAAGATTCATTAAGATGACCAAGAAAGTCTCTGCAGGCAGATTCTTTGCTCTCTAAAGATTCCTGCAAAATTATCAATTCAAAGTAGAGAATAAGAGCGAGAGGAAGAGCGAGAGATAATCAAATAATAATGCATTTAACACATAAAAGAACAAGAGTCGAGAAAAACAAATTGAAATAATATCATTGCCAAAGATGGCAAATGTAGACAATGTTGTCAAAACCATACGTTATCTGATAGTTTACTTCAAATATACCAAACAAGTAATGAGCCTTATCTTCTATGATATTAAAAAGCATTCCAACTAGCGGGCAAAACTAAGGTAAAAAAAAATAAAACAGCAACAAAAGGGATTTGAAAGCAATTTAATTTAGCATAGTTAAGGTTTTAGTTCCTTCTTTGGATTTCACAACAGTTAGTCCATTACGGGGATGTGAAGCAATCAGACTAAGTTGAAGTACTTACCCAGATACTATCAACAAGAAATATTTGAATATGTCATACAAAAACTATAACTATTGAAGTGGCTGGCATGAACTAAATTTGCAGGCATATTTTTGTATGAATTAGCAAATCCACTTGCATTTCAATTGATCTACAACAAATGCTGGCAACAATATACCAAATAAGGCAAGCGTTAAAGGATGTAATGTCCTTGAAAATATTTTACCAGTTCACTCATAGCATTGTCTTCTTCCAGAAATGAACTTCGTATCAAATAGAATGAAATATACATTGCAGCTCCCAATTCCCAATTTTCAATTTCAGACTTGTGGCCCTCCATCGATGTTGCAAGCCTCCATATCTCCGAGTGGTTGGCTGCATCAAATAGATGTTAGACTGCATCATGTAGACCTATAACTCATCGTATCAGTTTCCTAACTATGAGTTGACTTTAACCCATTGTATCAGTTTGCTATCTATGAGTTGAAGTACCAAGGCCAACAAATAGTGAAATTGAAAACTATGTTCTTTAAAAAATTTCCATCCCCTTTTCTTTTTGTGTATGTGTGTGTGCATGCTTAATTAGGGGCATGACACAAAACCTGGGATTAGGAATCCCATAAGCACTTTTACCATATAATAAAATTTATCCATCAATTAATTTAAGAATAAGTTGTGAAATTTTACCTGACAAAAATAAAACGGGGGCAATTGAAATCATGAAAATAGAGTGAGCTTTTTGCCAATTTTCACAGCCAAGAAAGTGTTCAAGGGCCTTTGTAAAATCTCCATGGTAACTAAAATAAATTGCCTGCACAACAGGCAAAAGGGATCAGCTACAACTTAAGATGCTCCATAAGAGCAAACACATTTTCTTTTGCAGAGTGGAAAGGCACCACAACTCAACGGACAGATTTGGGTTTGTCCATATAAATGTTAACCTAGGTTGTCTAAAGCAGGGTATCCTTACAAACAATTAATTATGCAAAGTCTTTGAGTCTCTCATGCACATGAAAGCAATAGATCAAGTTACAAGTACAAAATGAAAATTTGATTCAACATCAACATAATAAGGTACAAAAAGAAAATAATTTTTAAAAAAAGGTACAGAAAGAAAATAACATACCAAAGCTTCATGCAACCATGCAGATGGAACACCGAGTTCATTGATAAAGTCTCTCTGTGATTGATCTGTGTTCCAAGTTTCACAATATTGAAACAAAATCTCCCGAATAAGGGTAGTGTGGAGATGAGGATAATTGTCACAATAAGGCATGTGGAGTACCACATAGATTGCCCAATGACATTGTCCAACAGACAACAGCTGAGAAACCAGACCCATGTCAAGAACTTGAAGATCATTTGAAGAGAAAATGCCAACAGCTTCTAAAACTGCTCGCTGATGCCAAATCATGTGGTAGTCTAGTGGGTCATTTGTTGAAGAGAAGGCACTAAACATGGTCTTTGTAAAGCCAAAATCATTACTTCCATTGGCATGAAGAAGCATAAGGTAATATGAGAGATCAAAGTGCTTCTCACCGAAATTTACAGTCTCTTCCAATAGTCCTTCGTCAATGTAGATAGGTTTTGGAATTGGAGCCTTACACTCATCAAGAAGATGTTGATAAGTTCGAAAGATAATTGGCAACGGTGTGTTAGGGGCTAGTTGATACCACATCAATAACCCTAAGAACCTTTTCCAATCAATTTCACTGCCATCCAAAGAATCATGAATGTTACCCCCAAGCAACTCATAAAGCCTTATTCTTTCTTTCTCAATGAAGTTGAAGTCTAGGCCATTTATCCTCCATCTATCAAGTTGCTGTGAAACATCAGCACGATTCACTACAGACCCACCAGCCTGACTTAACAAACAAGCCAGCCTCACATCTCCTTTAGAAGCAGCTAATTCTGTGGCGGCATCTAGCTGCCGTCCAGTTAGGAGCGAAAATGTGTGTTCTAGATAACTTGATTCATTCAAGGAGCTTACCTCCTCCTGAACTCGATGACAAACACTTTCTTGCAACCAACAACTGAACTCGGCTCTTCGGATAAGAGGCAGCGCTTCCTCATCCACTTCTGGAGAACTTTCCTTCATATCTTGCATCATCTCTTCCTCATTATCAGCAGCAATAGATTTTAATTGTCCAGTATTTTCCCTTTCTGAGAAAAGAACCTTTATCAACTCCCAGATCATGACCTGGTGCATCAAAACCAAACGTGAAGAGGATGAGAGCCCTGGTACCTCCAGCTGCCTCTCAATGATGTCTATATAACTGCGACATATATCCGAAAGCATGAGACGATTGCAGACAGCTTTTTGAAGCTTCAATCTGAACGAACCCACTTCAATTTCTTTTATTTCGTGACTGATTTCCTTAAAAAGCTTTAAGGGGGAATCAAAACCAAACTCAATAAGTTCCTTTCTGGATTTGTTATTCTCGTCCCTTGCTACTTTGTCAATTGCAACTTTCTCTACATTGATCACTGAAGTTAATAATGCCTTGTTGCTTCCAACTGGAGAACCAGTATGAACAAGAACTCCATTTGGTCCCCACCCTACACGAAATGACCTACCCATAAACAAACCAGCATCAACTATGTTCCGAGAATGGTTTCTAGTTACCGGTGTCTGATGCTTCAGGTCCAGCTTGAAACCTTCTGCCTTTATCATTTTTGACGGCAAGCCCTTGTTTTGTTGGGCCATGAGAATATTTCTTGAAGAGCTAGAATGTAAACTACCAGGATTATACTCAAGAAGAGGCAAGGGAGTTTTTCGTACAAGAGGAGGACTAGACCTAGGGATCATCTTCTGGTTATAATTCTGTAAAGGAGATTTCATGCTTTCCTTTCTGTAAGATGACTTCTGATTAGCAGTGTCACTGATATCTTCAAGCTCATCTTCTTCCTCAACAGGAAACATTAGCATCCTCATCTCTTTCATCCTTACAGGATCAAGACCAAGATGTGCAGGAAGAGAATGATATAGCATAGGTCCAGCAGGCTCCAATTCTACTTGGTCAGTTTCTTGATCCACGTCAAGGACCTCATCATCATCATTCAGCTGAACAGGATCTTGAACCGTTGGGAGATCATCCATTGTAATGTCTTCTTCATCATCATCAGTCAAACCAAATCTGCTGAAGTGGGAAACTGAGAACTTCCAATTGCTACTTGTTGGGTTGAATGAAATAAACTCAGCTCCCTGTCTCTCCATACTCGCCCTCAATTTCTTGGCAACATCATTTACCCAGTCTGTCCTTACGTTCGATGACATCTGTAGAACCAATGTCACTTCGGCCGGCTTGTTGAGTCCCTGTCCAACCAGAGGCTTAGGACTTTCATCTTCATAAACAACCACTTCATGCCTACGAAACTTAACAATCTTATCCAAATCCAACCACCTAACATCAGTCTTACCAAAAAACCTAATGGACCCATAACCAAACCTTCCAACACTGAAATCAGGAACTCGACCACAGTAACCAGGATCAGCCAGTTCACGGGCAACTAAATCCATCTCACAAGGTTCCATATAATAATCCTCACCAGTCAAGATAGGTAAGAAAGCTCCAAACTTTGTTAACATCTCACAGGGTAACTCATTGTTCGAAGACAACCTTCTTTTCTTGCATTGAGCATGTAAATCTGAAGTACCCATTTCAAAACCCACTGCACTGGAACTACGCATAGAAGCACTGCTTCTTGAACTACGAATACCCCCTGCTACGAAAAAAAAGAAAGAACATGAATACCTCACCGAGGAAGTTGAGCTCTTGAAGGTTTTCTTCGAATTTCAACTACAAAATAGAATCAAAAGCTCTTACAAACTATGTTGCTTGCTGGTCTGAAGCTAAAAAACAAAAACGACGTTTAAAAGTTCATTAACCTATTTCAGCAAACACCTTATACACAATACAATAAACACAAAGCGACGAAACTTAAAGCACTAAATTACCCGAAACCGGGAGGAGAGTAGAAGATGACATTAGAGAAGAAGAAGAAGAAGTCAGCGAGCCCAAGGACTTTTAAGGCTTAAGCGACTTTCAGTTGGGTTTGGGTGGAACCACCAACTCCGGTTGTCCGTCGTTCATGGAATGGAAGTCCAGAGACACCCATCACTGAGGTCCGTTTAAGAGATCGCAGAGAACAAAACGGCATGCCGTAATACCCGAGGGTAATTTAGTCTTTTCAAATAGGGATAAATGTTTTCTCTTTCGAGTTGATTTAGAGCTCGCGACTGCCCGCGCTGGCCTAGAAAGAATCCGACTCGTCGGTCGTCGGACACTTGGAAACTTCACACTCCTAACTCTCTCTGTCTAGCTTTCTTCAATTTGAGTGCTACAAAAATGGCTGCTTTTGGAGCTGCCACTTCTAATCAAAACCCTAACAAGTCGATTGAGGTAAATGAGCATTGTTCTTATCTGAGTCTTCTTTTCTTAGCTTAATGATTGATTTCTTAGGGCTTTGAATGATTTTATTCTAATATTGATTGTTTGTTGGATGAGCGCAATAGGTACTTCAACCTCCTAGTGACTCGGTGTCGAGTCTCAGCTTCAGTCCTAAAGCCAACTTTTTAGTTGCCACTTCCTGGGACAATCAGGTTTTACTTTTCCCCCTTAGTTTTGTTTTAATACTTTGCCATCTTTTCTTTTTCTTCGCCATGGATGGATTTAAGTGAAATGGGAGCTATCTCTACTTGTTTAATGAATGTTGATTATGTGATTTTGAAACATTTGTATAGGTGCGATGTTGGGAAATCTCAAAGAGTGGAGCAACTGCAGCTAGCGTGCCTAAGGCTTCCATGGCTCATGACCAACCTGTGATGATCACTTTGTACTTACGAAGCCACCTTTTAATCAATATCCGGATTCCAATTCTTACTCTTTTGCTTTGATTCTTGCTTTCAGGTTTTGTGCTCTACTTGGAAGGATGATGGTACCACCGTCTTCTCTGGAGGATGTGACAAGCAAGTCAAGATGTGGCCTTTGCTTTCCGGAGGCCAATCTGTGACTGTTGCTATGCATGATGCCGCTGTCAAAGAAGTTGCTTGGATTCCTGAGATGAACCTCTTAGTCTCTGGGAGTTGGGATAAGACGCTCAAGTAGCATTCTTTTCCTTATTATAGTGCTAAGCAATTTCCTTTTTTCTTTATAAGTTTTGAATATTACATTCATTGATCTGGGAGTAGTATCTAAATGACTCTCTGAATTCTGCCTGAAGTAACTTTGTCACTTTGTTGATAGGAATTCAACCTTAGTTTGTTGTGGGCAATGTTATGCTTTTTGCTTCATTTTATCTTCGTCTTTATGAATGTTCTGTATTCGATATGCATTATCAAAAAACTTACATTCTATTTACACTTGGGTCCTTATTGATTGTTTTTTGTTGGCCATGTATAGGTACTGGGATACAAGACAGTCGAATCCAGTTCACACACAACAGCTTCCTGAGCGCTGTTATGCAATGACAGTGCGGCACCCGTTGATGGTTGTTGGAACTGCAGACAGGAATCTTATAGTCTTCAATTTGCAAAACCCTCAGGTAATCTTTTCTTGTGTTATTGGATCATTTTTTCCTATGTTTTGTGTGTGTGTGAGAGAGAGAAAGACAGAGAAAGAGAGAGAGAGAGAGAGAGAGAGAGAGAGAGAGCAAGTGAAGATGATTAAAACATCTCCTGAGAAACAACTATGGTTATAGTATGACATTTTGGACTAGTGACCAGAATAGAATACGTCCAAGTGTTAAGCTTCTATGAATGATTCAACAGATATTCTTGAATTTATCTCATTGATATCAATTCATTTTATTTGCACCTTTGATTGGCAGAAGTATATTGTCAAAAGCATTCTGATGAAAATTCTTCTATTTTGATGGCATCTTTTAAGCCTAATAAGTTTTAACAGTATTTCATGCCTTATAGTGCCTTGGGCTGTACATTGAATAAAATCTTTTTGCTTTAGAAGAGAATCTAACAGAGTTCTTCAGAACAAAGGGTTAACCCTTACAGATTTCTCTGAAATTAGGATATCTAGAAAATAGAAACTTTTGAATTAGTCTGGGAAATGGCCTGGAAATATGTTTGAGGCATCAATTTATCATGTGATTTCTTGTTTCTACTAAAATTGGACATTGGTAAGGTGATTAGGAGTTCTATGGTTTTGGATTTGAGATGATCCATGTGAAGTTACCCAGGAAATGAAGAACCATTATGCCCTAACAGACTAAAAATCAGTGATCTTCAGTTGTACCTTTTTCTTGTTCTGTATCCTTTGCAAATCATTGTTTGATTCTGAGTGTCGTGAAATGGTAACAGACTGAGTTCAAGAGAATAACTTCTCCCTTGAAGTATCAAACAAGATGTGTTGCAGCCTTTCCTGACCAGCAGGGCTTCTTGGTATGCTCTCCTGTTCTATGTATGATTTCATATGTTTGTGGCACTTGTCGTCTATAGATCTCTGTGATTCACTGACGCAGAGTCGCATCCATCACTCTGTAGCTCTTGCTGGCTAGTTATCATTTGAACTCAAACTCAGTTGTTTAACATGCTTTACAATCATTCACAAAAACCACATTTAGCATCAGTTTTCCATGGGTTGAGATTCATCATTGTTTAGGCATGAAAATATCTATTTTCCTTCTTCTTTTTGTATCTCATGTGTGGTAAAATAAATATAAAAATATTGGCTGTATTAACTAAATTGTATGTTTTTGGGTAGGTTGGTTCAATAGAGGGCAGAGTTGGTGTGCAACATCTTGATGATGCACAGCAAAGCAAAAACTTCACTTTCAAATGCCACAGAGATGGCAATGAGATATACTCTGTCAACTCCTTGAATTTTCATCCAGTAAGTTTGGGTTGCTTGTCAGTATCCTCAATCATGCTTCATTTTTGCTTTCATGTTAACTGGATACTCGATCCTATATATCAATTTAATTAACTGGAGAGACTGAAGATATCTAAGATCACTGTTGCTAGTTGCTGATTTTGGTGATTCCTTTAACTTAACATGTAGCTCTTTTCTGCAGGTCTATCACACCTTTGCTACTGCAGGTTCTGATGGTGCTTTTAATTTTTGGGACAAGGATAGCAAACAAAGGCTCAAGGTTTGACTTAACCCGTCTCATAAGTGCTAATCCAAATTTTCTGGATTTCTGTGTTGTTTTTTGGGGACAACTCTTCTACTTCTGATCAAATAGATATATATTTGAATTTTTGCAAGTTTCACCCATATTTCCTCTTTTCGTGGAAGTATTGATAGCTGTTTTTTTTCCTTTCCTTCAAAAATGTACTTTAGTCATGACAACATGTTACTGGAAGCGTGTCATATTCCCCTTGGACAATACATGCATATAGGTTATGGCTTGTCCTTAAAAAAAGTTCATAAGGAACAGCATTATTTTCTACTATAACACTTTTATCTGATCACAGGCGATGTCGCGATGCCCACATCCTATACCCTGTAGTACTTTCAACAATGATGGCTCAATATTTGCCTACTCGGTATGCCTCAATTTCCTGATATAGATGGACTGCATCTATATTCGCTTCCTCTCCACCGTCATCTTCTCCTTCTTTACCTAAAAAAGTGCAATATGCTTCTTTTATGTTGAACACTGGTGGATCTTATTTCTTCATTCAGAAATGTCATTTTTCTAGTCTTTCATGGTTTACCTAGAATTTACTAGTTTGGTAAAGATGGTTGCTGTTATGCTTCTTTTGATCTTCTCTAGGTTTGCTATGACTGGAGTAAAGGTGCTGAAAACCACAACCCGGCAACAGCAAAAACTTATATTTATCTGCATTTACCACAGGTTGCAGTTTGTACCATCTTTCGGTTTTACTGAATATCTAATGCAACATAAGAAGGAAATACTATATATAACTGTCTTCACTTTTTAATACAGGAAGCTGAGGTTAAGAGCAAGCCCCGAGTGGGCACAAGTGGTAGAAAGTAGGGACGCATTTTATAAGACGAGTTGGAGAAGTGTTTTTATCTGAGATGGGCCTCGATTATGACATTTTCATTTTGAGTATTGTTGTCAATAGCAACTTGGGGTTAGGAACAGAGTTGCCCATGCAGGTTATTGTTTTATTTTCTTGCCTTTTGTATTCCTTAGTATTTGAGTTGCAACATGCATAGCTTGAGATGTGCCAGTTTTCTGACAATTCTTTGTGCAATAGTCCTGCGACCTGACAGTTCTAAGAAGTTGAATTACAGTACATGAGGTGCCAATGGCATGCAAGGTTTTGAGCTTCTAACACTTGATATAATTAAAATCTCAACATTCTCACAATTTTATACAGCCTTTCCTACTACGTTTATCTGGATTGCTTCGTCCGTTTCGAAAAGTTTCAAGCCTTGGTTGTTCAATAAAACATTTTTATTCTTTATGTAGTTGAAAGCTTAAGTATAAAAATAGTAACCGGAGGGGTTTGGATTGTATTGGGATCAATGATAGTGTGGTCCAGCTTATCATATAGTAAAGCGATGAAGATTCTCCTGTAGACATGGTGTCATACCTAAAGGTTTAATTGTGACCCACCAAGCAACAGGCTAAGTTCCTAACTAAATTCAAGTGAAATAAACAATTCTTTTGAGTAAAAACCAAGAAAAGAACAAATAATGGCATGACAAAAGGAGGGGAAGTTTTCCTGGCAGAAAATATTAGCCTTTTTGTCTCTTGGACTTTATGCATCATATGTATAGCACGCGTTAACTTTACCCTTTTCAACAAAGACAGGATACAAGTGCCTTTGGAAGTCTGTTTATTTCCAAGATTTTGATTTTTGGTAGAAATGCTTGCATAGAAGTTGATATTTTTTCCTCCTTTAAAGATTTGGATGTTGGGTTGCTTAGCATTTGTTCCTAAAGCTCGTAGCAAAAGATCTTGCTGATGAAATCGAATGCTGTGTAAGGATCACCTACAGAGAGATGGTTATCCGCTTTTTATGGGATTTTCAAGGGCTTGGGTCAATTTTAACCAGCAAGGTTTTGGTTGTTTCCTAGTGAGGTTTGACCCATTTTGTACCATTCTTGCAGCAAACTTCATGCTAACCATTTTCATGCACTTGAAGTGTCTGGTCTGTATGTGGACACACTCTTATCAATTCAAGGTACCTTTTCCTCCGTTTGTTCTGCAAGTGTAACTTAGCTATCAGCAGAATATAGCAACCTTAAGGCTCTATGAAAGTCAAAAGTTTAGCTGTTAAACTACAGGCCTCGTACTTTTGTTTTGGCTTCCAGTCATAATGTGGCAGAGTTGCTTGGAAAAGAATATGAAAATTCTAAAGGAAATGAAGGGAAAAATAGAAAAAAAAAAAACCTTAGAGAATGAGAAGTGGAAAACGTTTTGGTGTGTGATTTGGAGGATAATAGTTACCAAGTGATTCCGAGTGAATCAAGCATTAGTCCACATTTCTTCCTATTCCATAATAAAACTAATGTGATTCAGGATGACAATTGGCCGGTTTATGAATTAATTCTACCAATTTTTCAAAAATAACTTTTCTAAAATTAAAAGTGTAAAATAACGTAATTTTTTAATTAGGACAATTCAGACTTGCTCAAGATTTAACTCTTTAAAACAAAACGATGTCGTTTTATTTAAAACAATTGAGTCTCAAGTTAGTTCAAGCCTGACCTTGACTCATAAATTAGTTTATTAAAAACATTTGAATCTAGACTCATGAGTCAGTCCATCACTATCAGATAAAACTAAATAAACTCTTCCACTGTTCTATTAGAGGACTTGAATCAAAAAGTTGTTGCAATATTCAAGCCTCAATTATTGATATCACTCTAGCAAGTTAAATCATTCCTCTAAATTTAAATTCAATTAAATTTAAATAGTGCATAATCTTAAAATTTTAAAAAGTTCTAATCATAAATAAAAATTATGAAGATTTGAGTTTCTAATTATAATTAGCTAATTAAGAATTATGTTCTATTTTAACAATTTAAAAGTCACCAGTAAATATTAATTATATTAAATCCATCACTTAATTTTAATTGCACTTATAAGATTATGAAAGAAGAGAAAGAAAAACTCAAATCAAGTCTAGGAGTCCCTGAGCTTGTCAAGTTTCAGGGCATATGCTCCTGAGACGTATGTGCTTCCGTTTTTGTTCTTTAACGAATTTAAGGCGGATGGAGTCTATCCTCACATTACATGAAGTGCTGTGCCGATGCGAATGGTCCCGTCTTTCAGGGGTTGGTCTACCTAAGGCCTTATCTTGAAAAGCTTGCTGGACCTGGCAAAGAAAGCTGCAAGCAGCAGCCATCTTCCATCGTCATCTTCATCCCAAGATAACTTCTGATGTAATGTACAGTCTCAGCTTTCAAATTTTTATAACATGCACACTTGGGTTCTCTGGATATGTCTCAGTCTGTGGTACAACTACACTGTTAGTTCCTGAACCAAATATGAATACATAGCTCATAGCTGCATGTGGCTTCTGACGGAACCATGTGTCCTATAGTGTCAAGTTTATAGAACCCAAATGCTGGGGCTGATTCAGTTGTCTGGAGCTTTGAGTTATTGAATGGAAATTAAATGATCTATTGAATTCAGAAGAGGACAACAAAAAATAGTGAGCAGCGGGGGGGACAGGGGAAGTGTAATTGATGACAACATCTTCAATATGCAGAGACTCTGTATGGCCTAATGAGGCCAAAGAATGAATGGTCAAAGATAGCAACTACAAGCAGACTACAATCCCAAGATAGAATGGGGTTTATACTAATATTTTAATGGGATGGGCTTCAAAATTACATAAAACGTTAGGTTTGTGTCAAATTGGGTGATGTGGGCAGGCATAGGATTCCTACAATCCTATGTTTGGTAACTTATAGGAACCGTGTCTGATGCGAGCCACGAAGTGCTTCTGTCTTCTAGCCGCCGCAACATATGTATATATATATATGGTTTTGTACAAAACTGGAGGCATGTTTTGTTACTAGTCCTGCGGGAAAACTTTAGTATTAAGAAAGGTACTTGCCATAATCCTAATTAAATGTTACGTAATAATCCAACTAAACTCTTAAATCTGAATTGTGTGAAGTTCATGTTTTTTATGCTTCGCTTTTTAGTGTTGAGCATACATGCCCTGCTCTTCCGAAACTGAGTTGTAATAATTCAACATAATTATCTTGAGGTAATTTTTGTACGGACTGACTTGCTTATTCTGTATCACAATTTTCCTTTGGGATTATCAATTTTAAGCACCCACTTAGCGGATGGATACCTATCTTTATAAAAGATGAGTCGGGCCTGTTACCTGAAAATTACCATGTAATATTTTTGTTGTTTTCTCTTTATATATATAAAAAAAAAGAGGACTAAAAGCCAAGACCCTGATGGGTCCCAGAACTGAATTGATGAGTGGAAGCCTGGAACGCCGCAAATGATGCTTATAAAAGCCCCCTCAGGCTCACCGCCTCTTACACTACAAGACCTCTGTCTTACTTTGTTTTTATTTTTTGGCCATTTCAAGTTTTCTCCTTTCTCTCACAGGCATTTTAACAAACACATAATTCCAAAAATTATCAGAATCGTTTCCTTAAACGCCATGGCTAGACCTCAACAACGATACCGTGGTGTGCGACAAAGGCATTGGGGCTCGTGGGTCTCCGAAATTCGTCATCCCTTACTGTAATCCCCCATCCTTGAAGCGTTTTCTTGACCTTTTTGCTCACTACCGAAACACGTTTCGTTTCTATGCTTAAGACACAATTGTACTGAACTTTTTTTTTTTTTTTTGTCTATTACAGGAAGACTAGAATATGGCTAGGCACGTTCGAAACGGCGGAGGACGCAGCGAGAGCCTACGACGAGGCAGCGAGACTCATGTGCGGGCCAAAAGCGCGCACAAATTTTGCATATAATCCCAACGAGCCGCAGTCATCGTCATCCAAACTTCTCTCAGCAACTTTGGCAGCTAAGTTGCACAAGTGTCACATGGCAGCCCTTCAAGTCACCAAAAAGAATGTGAAAAAACAGATGCATGAAGCTCAATGTACCCCATTTGGGACTAGCAACGCCGGGATTGCGGGAAACAGCTCGAGATGGCCGGAGCGGAAATGGGTTGGTGAGAACGGTCAGGTAGACAATGGACAACAGCAGTTTATGGCTCTTGAAGAACACCATGTAGAGCAAATGATAGAGGAGTTGCTTGATTGTGGTTCCATGGAGTTTTACCCTGCTTCTCAAACATAAACTATATAAAATTCAGATATGAAAATTAATGTAGTAGCTAATAGCTAATTACCTTCCAATCCTGAACTTGCCTTTCCATTGTCACCTATTTATATTTCCACTTCTTTTTTGCTACAATAATACGACCTTTCACTTAGCTTAACGTTGGACATGCAACAAATAACTTGCATTAATTTGCCCAGTTAAGAGACTCAAACCTGAACCTGTTGAAGGTAATGTGCCTGGTTCAATAAAGTAGTTTGAATGTATATGACACAGAGAGTTGAGTGTTGGCCATTAGATAAAGATGTATGTTCTTATAAAAAAAAGTGAAGACAAAAGGGCAAAGTTGATGACGGCAAATGTTGGCATTATATGGAAGATATTCCTTGTCTCTTTCCCTTCTCTGTTGTAAGTTTCATCTGGGGAAAAGAATCTCAACATTGAAAAGTTCCAAAGCCTCGGAAGGAGATGAGAAGTTCCACAACTCCAGTTTTTGTATCGTTCAAGACATATTTCCTACACTTCTTAATTTTGGCATCCATTTCCTAACAGCAATTGGCAAAATAGTCTAGTGACATTCAGTTTAATAGTCCACAAACGAATTCAGAGTGGGCAAATTCAAAATCTAGAACTTTCACTTTCGGATTTTTGTGTGTCCTAAACATGATTTAAGTACTAGCATTATGGAGACAATATCCTATTAGAAGATGTTCCCTTGTCCTATGTAGCACTCCCATTGTGTGTGTACAATGGAATGTTGTCACTTTCATGTCTTGAAAAAGGACAAGTTTTGCACATTTGGAGCCACTGAAGTCTGAAGCTTCGTTTATTGTGTGCTTCAGAAAAGTTGAGAGTATAATTTCTTCCAAGTAATGCGCTTTTTTGGAAGATGATAAGAGACTTGACAGCCTCTCTATCCTTCCAGCGTAGATCCTTTGATTTCCTCAAAAGCCACTACTTTTTGACTAGAACAAGCATTCTCACTAATCATTATAACGAAACACTTGCTCTTGTTTTCACGTTTTTCACTTTTCTTTGAATTTCATGTATAGGTATTGTTTTTAACAGTGTCTAGCACCTAAAAAAAATACTATTGAATAGGTGGGTTGCGCTTTTCAAAGGATAATAAGCACTTTTTTATTGTAAAAATTTTTATAAAAAAAGTATTTAGTTATAAAATTAAAAAACTTTTTTAATATATGTAATTTTTTTCAGCTAAAATATAATTTTTTAAGAAGTTTAAATTTGGTGTTTCTTAAAAAAGCGTTTTTTCAGGTAAAAATTTTAGATCAATTAATGAGTATATTTTTTAGTCTCTTTTCTCTTATGTTTTACACATAATTTTCACAATACTCACAAGCTCATCTTCTCGTTTATTATGTATGTTTATTTTGAGATTTATATAATATTATTTGACTTTTTTATATATTTTAATACTTATTTTCGATATTAGTTTACTTATGTTATAATCTATATAAAAGATTTGATTAGATATATTTTTATTTATTTTTTATATTGTTTAAAATTATATAATAATTAATATGTTGTACTTTGCATATTGTTTAATATATTTTAAATATTATTTATATGCATAAATAATTTTTATTACAAAATAAAATATAATTAAAATTAATAAAGAATTTTTTATTTTTATGATAACAAACAGTCTATTATATTAAGTTCATTCAAAAAAATTATTTTTTTAATTGACGGTTAAACAATCAACTGACTTTTTTAGAAAATTCTTATCAGAAAAGCTTAATGACACTAACTTTTTTTTTATTAATTTGGGCAAAGAAGATATTTTCTTCCCTGAAAACATTTTAAAGCTGGAGTGGCATCCCACCATGTGAATACACTTTGTCTCTTACCGAACTCTCGAAACTTTTGTAAGCAATCCAGTTGGGATGTATGAACCCACACCGATAAGCCAAGTGATGAGAATTTCCAGTTCTGTGGACCTACTTTGTCACTTTTACCGAGTCATTGTTCCAGGAACGGACGATGGGTAATGCTTGATACGTAGAGGTGCAGTACTGGTGGATGTGAAATCTCTAAAATTTTATGGGATAGATTTGGAAGCAAGTAACCCGTTGATTTGCATCCACACCTATAGCTACGTAGCCTTGCAGATTTTCTCATGTAATTCAGAGATGATTTTCAGGGAAAAAAGAAAAAGAAAAGGAACAATTGGTTCATGATTTATAACTAAATATTTATAATAAATTAAGAAAGAAAATCGGAATGGAAGAACAAAGATGTACATAAAAGTGCTTGGCTTCTTTTTAATTAGTGCTATTTAAACAATACTCGTAAGGGTATGTTTGGTAGTTTAGGATGGAATGAAATGGAATGACAATTAATGGAACGGAATAGAATGGAGTGGAATGTACCATTCCATTGTTTGGAAGTTAAAATAAAATAGGAGAGGGTTTGGAAGGCAAGCCATACCATTCCATCCCTGACTCCTCAATTTGGGAGGTCACAAAATATTAGATTTGGATGACAAATGATGGCTTCCAAAGCCATTAATTACCATTTCATCCTATTTCAAAATAGATTTCCAAACAATAGCTTGAGTCATTTGGGCCATTTCATTTCATTTCCTTCCATCCCTCTACCCACATCCAAACATACTCTAAAGGTCAGAAAAAATGGCTGCAGGCAATAATACGTGCGGTTAGTAGATGAATCCGTTGATGAGTGGCTTCCCTGTAATAAAACCGATGGTGGGATCCAGCCACATGCTTATGGATTAATCATCCATTTCAGAATATTGATTTTGTCGCCCGCAAGGCTTCATCATAATTAACCTGTCTCATTTGCTCTTAATTAATCTCCATTTGTCTCTCTCAAGCTAGTGAACACCAACGAGAACAATCCCGAAGCAATTATAACCAGCCTTCGGATAGGCTCATAGTAGAAGAATTTTTATTCGTAGATTTTTTTTTTGAGAAAAGCTGTTTTAAAAAGTTTATTGGCCGTTTAACTATCTTTTAAAAATGAACTTTTTTTTAAAGCTTCACAATATACTATTTAGTAACATAAAAATAAAAATATTTTTAATTTTAAATATATTTATTTTATAATAAAAATTATTTATACATATAAATATTATTTAAAGTATATTAAACAATATGCAAAGTATAATCTATTAATTATTATATAATTTTAAATCATATGAAGCATAAATAAAAATATATCTAAGTAAATATTTTATATGAATATAAGTAAAACTAATATAAAAATAAATATTAAAACGTATAAAAATAAAATAATATTATATAAATTTCAAAATAAACGTGAAGATGAATTTATGGGTATTGTGAGAGTGATATATAAAACATAAAGACAAAATGAACTAAAAATAAGCTCATTAATTAATCTAAAAATTTACCTTAAAAAGTAATTTTTTGATAAGTTATAAATTTGAGCTTTTTAAAAAATTATATTTTTACTGTACAAAAGTCATATTTATTAAAAAAAAGTGTTTTTTTATTTTACTGTTAAACACTCTTTAAAAAAAAAAGCTTTTGTAATAGAGAAAATTTCTTATTAATTTTCCAAAAGCTTATTCAAACAGGTCCTCGGTTTCCCTTTATTCATAAACTTATAACAAAATTTTATAGTGATGCTTCAATTGGTAGAACCAAGACTCTTAACAACCTTTCAAATTAAGAGATTATTAAGTGCGGAGTAAATAGAATTTTTACAATTCTTTTAAAATTTTAAAGGATATAAATAATGTAAAACATGTTAAAATTTATAAATATCAGTTGAATGAATTCGTGAATAAAATTTAAGAAAAATAAGTAATTGAGAGAAAATATATTTTAAAATTTGTAGATGTTAATTAGATTAAACTTATTATTTAATTTTGAGTTGTTAATTGAACAAAATCTAAACATATAAATTATAAAAATTTTATATAAAACCAATATTTAATTTAATACGTATTTTAAAAGTAGCAGATATGAATTTCAACCATTAGCTAATAGTAATACTCTTAACGTATCGGGATGATATAATTTAATATAAAAAGCTATCATTCTGGTTAGTAAAAGACTTCGTGCATATAACAGTATAATAAGTAAATTATACACAGAAATTACTGAAGGTTTAATAAAGAAAAGGAGGTAAGAAATGATCATAGGCCGTGGAATCTCACGTCCAAATCATGGAGGAGACACTCATGTGGGCATTTAGCATGCTCGTTCAATCTCATGCTGGATTTTTTTATGTGTTTATCATTGAGTTTAGATACTTGTCTTTGAGTGATATAATCACCTAAGATCCACCCACCAAAAAGACATTACTTTTTCTAAGGTTGGTGACCAAGCACTACTGTTGGCCAATGAACTCTCTTTTATACCCTATTTTTACCAGTCCAAGACCATCCAAATCTACCAAATAGTATGAATGTATGATCATTTCAACTAAAACTAAAGTTGAGCTTCAAGACAAGACTAGAATCAGAAAAAAAAAAAAAAATCTATGTCCCTTCTTCAAGATTGGCACTTGTCCCTTCCTACCCTCTTGCTCCTTCTCCATTCCTTCACATGCAACACCCATGCTGCCCCAGTAGCCATGCTCTCTATCTGCATGTGCATGCTGTGATTGCACATGGTTTTAGCTACCACTTCTTGTGAAGTAGGATCAATAGACGTGAATATATGTGGTACCATCTCAATTCACATTAAGAAAAATTGCACACGTGTATGCGAAAGTGAGGTGACTAGAGCCTATATAATTCATGAATTCTTAATATCATCGGTCCTCCGCTCAATCTTATTCTTCCCACCTATTTAGATTGGGATGTTTCTATGGCATTGAATGCATTTGGTCGAGAGCAATATTTTTGTATTTATGCACACTATTTAGGATCATAAGATTTGTGTGAAGGTTGTGAGTTCAAGTCTTAGAAAGAGCAGCCTTTATTTGAGGTGATGTAATTTTACTGATAGTGGCCCATCTTTCAGAAGTAGGTATTTCTAATATTGTCTAGGATCAGACCCAAATTTACCTATCTTTGAATTTAAATGGGTGACTCATAAGTTCCAGATAGTCGGGCCAAGTTCGGACCCTGAGTTATCAAAAAATAAAAAAGATCTGTGGGTCACTTGGTCCAATTTCTTATCTTCATCACACGGTCATCCTAAATTTAGTTCCCAAGATCAAACATGCACATGGTTTTTAGCTACCCTTTATCGTCTTACGAGGATAAGGAAGACAAGAGCGAGTTGATCATTTCTTGTTTCCACATTGACCATACGCTATGCTTACTAAGCTCTTCCCTCTCCTTCAGAAACAGGATAACAAATTTGTACGGGCTTCACTTGTAAGCTCATGTCAATGCAAGGACCCAGGAGTCTAAATCAACTGATACTTATTGGTAGTGGAAGCTTAAGGCCCTTATAGTTAACTTGTTAAACCCGTAAGGCAAACCGAAAGCCTAGATCTCCTTCCAGCTTCCCAAGTCCAACACTCGTCAGTGATTATCAGTATTTACTAAACAGACAAGCCTAATAAAGCCCAAAAACATGCCCAAGATCATTCTCTTCTTAGCGTATTCGTCTCTACATTAAAAAAAAAAAGGCTTTTAATTATGTTATAAAAGACTAGACTATGACCTTAAGGATATCTGTATAAATTCATCATATTTATTTAGTTTAATGTTTTAAATATAAAGAGCTTAAATTTAAAAATCAATCCGTATATTACACTTAAAGTTAATTAAACAACAACGATCAATATAAATTCTGCTGAATCGCATATTCAACTAGTATAGAAGTTATTTTCAAATGACCTATGTATAAAAAAAGAATACAAAAATGGAATGTACATTATATAAAAACCTTAAAACCATTCCAATTTAACCTAATATTTATAATTATTATCTAATATATTATTTAATATTTATAGAATATTGTATTATTTGGACGTTTCAAATTTATGAATTTTAGTATTTTGCATATATTATTATAAGAGATTATACTTTTATTTAAAAAATTATAGATTTCTGTTTATTTTAAGTAAGCTGTAAGCATTAGCTTGGAGAATTGAACACTCTGAGCTCACTGCTTTATTTAGAGTCGAGCTAGAACCACCCAATCACATCGCTCCACATAGACACAGTGCCACACACGATTCGCGCCATTCATGGCAAGAATATAACTATGAACTATCCACTGTGACCTTAGCTTTGCTCTCAATGCACGTGCTTAAGTGACATTTATATTCGTTACCTATTTGACGAGTTACCTGCAATCTCGGATCCAACCAAATAGCGCCACGCGTAATATGATTAGACAACGAGCGTGGCAAGTTGGGACCCACAAGAGTCCCAAGTCCTCCGCTTGGGTCTTGGGTAGTGAGATACTGAGATGTGGCTCAATTTTTGAAAGACTGTTTCGTGGGGGTTTTGCATTCCAGTTTTTTTTGTTAACCACAAAACATCTCTTCTTATGCAGAAATTCATTCATCAACCTTGTTCAATTCATTTCTTGGATGCCCATTTCCTCCATATGTAAATAACCATTCAATAAAAATGGAAAGATACTAAAAAAAGTACCAAAGTAAACCTAATAAGAGAGGGAGGTTGGTTGATACACTTTGAACAGACACTTGAAGAATTATGTAAAGAAGCCAACTTTGGAGCTCAAAGAACCAGAGAGAAAAAGATCAAAGTGAAAAGTTTAATTCAACAAGACAGAGAAAGAAAATGGCAACCAAAGGCCTTAGCTTGGAGGAAATTAAAAACGAGAACGTCGATCTTGTTAGTTCTTCTTACTCTTGTTTCTTCTTACTCTGTTTCTTATCAGTAAATGTGTTGCGAGTTGCAATACAATTAACAGACAATACATGTGCATGTTGTAAGGAAGAGAGAAATTTTAATGTTGTCATGTGGGAATGTAATAATGTGTAACAGGAGAGGATACCAGTTGAAGAAGTTTTTCAGCAACTGCAATGCACCAGAGAGGGTCTTAGTACTGATGAAGGGCAAAAAAGGCTCCAGATCTTTGGCCCCAACAAGCTCGAAGAGAAGGAGGCAATTTCTCATTTTCTTTTCTACTGTAGCGTTTTGCAAGCGAAAATTAGATTAAAAAACTAATGAGTTATTGACTATTGTTAAAAAAAAAAAACAGGAAAGCAAGATCTTGAAGTTCTTGGGGTTTATGTGGAATCCTCTCTCGTGGGTCATGGAGGTGGCTGCTATAATGGCCATTGCTTTGGCTAATGGAGGAGTAAGCATTAAGCATTAATGTTATACAAATATACACGAACAAGCGTATAAAAAAATCCACTCATGGTATTAATTCGAACTCTGTTTGTGTAGGGAAAGCCACCGGATTGGCAGGACTTCCTAGGTATTATGGTGTTGCTAGTCATCAACTCCACCATAAGTTTCATTGAAGAGAACAATGCAGGAAATGCTGCAGCTGCTCTTATGGCTGGTCTTGCCCCTAAAACCAAGGTCTCTCCGAATTCACCAGCAATGCAATCTTATATATTTATCATACAGCAATTTGATCATCAGGATCAGGGAGGAGGTTTGAGTACCTCCCTAACCCTGGATGCACGAAATGAGGGTTGTTCGTGTATTTTAGCTTTCCTATGTGCCAAAAAAAGGGGAAAAACAAATTTACCAATCGGATTGAAATGTGAAATATTTCAGGTCTTAAGAGATGGAAAGTGGTCAGAGCAAGAAGCTGCTATCTTGGTCCCTGGAGATGTGATCAGCATCAAGTTGGGAGATATCATCCCTGCAGATGCTAGGCTTCTCGAGGGAGATCCTTTAAAGATTGATCAATCTGCTCTCACCGGTGAGTCCTTGCCAGTGACAAAGCATCCGGGAGATGAAATTTTTTCAGGGTCTACCTGCAAGCAAGGTGAGATTGAGGCTGTTGTGATTGCAACTGGAGTCCATACCTTCTTCGGTAAAGCTGCTCACCTCGTTGACAGCACCAATCAAGAGGGTCATTTCCAAAAGGTAAAACTTTCCTCTAAAGATTTGATGTCTCTTAAGTATCTGTTAGCTCTGAATCATTCCTGATGGGTATCTGGATTTTAATGGTTTGATCAGGTGTTGACAGCCATAGGGAACTTCTGCATCTGCTCCATTGCTATTGGCATGATTGTAGAGATTATAGTGATGTACCCAATTCAGCACAGAAAGTATAGGGCTGGTATTGACAATCTTTTGGTCCTCCTCATTGGCGGAATTCCAATTGCTATGCCAACAGTTTTATCTGTGACAATGGCCATTGGATCCCACCGTCTATCAGAACAAGGAGCCATCACCAAGAGAATGACAGCTATTGAAGAAATGGCCGGAATGGATGTTCTATGCAGTGACAAGACAGGAACTCTTACACTCAACAAGCTCACTGTAGACAAGACCTTGATTGAGGTTACCACTTAATTCAATATGAACCTAATTTCATAAAGTAAAGTATGACAAATTAGTGTTGAACATTGCTTAAGAAAATCTGTTCTGAGTTTGGGAAATCATGCTCTTATTATCCGACAAATTCCTACATGATATTGACCTTGAGATTCTCGGTTTGATTCTCAGGTATTTGCTAAGGATGTAGACAAAGACCAGGTGATTCTACTAGGGGCCAGGGCTTCCAGGGTGGAGAACCAGGACGCCATTGATGCATGCATTGTTGGGATGCTTGGCGACCCCAAGGAGGTTTGTAGCATTAGCACTCTTACGTTACATGTTCTTTTTAACCAAATTGGGTATGTCATGCTCCAACTTTCTTCTCCTCAGGCAAGAGCAGGCATAACAGAGGTGCATTTTTTCCCCTTTAATCCTGTGGACAAGCGGACAGCTATAACGTACATCGACTCCAGTGGCAATTGGCACAGAGTAAGCAAAGGTGCGCCAGAGCAGGTAATGGATCCTCTTATGGATGACTATTGAATTTGATTTTGCTTTGCTGTATAAATCAGACATGTACATAAGCACATATCTCATATCTGATGTGATTACTAGATTATTGAATTGTGCAACCTACGTGACGATGTAAAAAAGAAAGTTCATGGCATCATTGACAAGTTTGCTGATAGAGGACTCCGCTCTCTAGCTGTCGGGAGACAAGTGAGTTTGTAGTCTCTCTCTGTCATGACTGTGTTCACAGAAATTAGTGCTCTGTGATGGCTTCTGATTCAACTTTGGGTTCTTACTATTGCAGACTGTACCAGAGAAAAGCAAGGAAAGCTCTGGAGGTCCATGGGAATTTGTGGGTCTCTTACCTCTCTTCGATCCTCCAAGGCATGACAGTGCAGAGACCATTAGACGTGCCCTTAATCTAGGAGTTAATGTCAAGATGATCACTGGTGACCAGTTAGCTATCGGCAAGGAAACTGGTCGCAGGCTTGGAATGGGAACCAACATGTATCCTTCTTCTGCTCTGCTTGGACAGGACAAGGACTCTGCTATTGCTACCCTCCCTGTGGATGAGCTCATCGAAAAGGCTGATGGCTTCGCTGGTGTCTTCCCCGGTAAGCAGATAAAACTCTACCCTTTATATTGGAAGACGAAAATTCCAAAGATCATGTTGCTTGTACAATTTTCATGGTCAAAAAACTAACAAATGGAGACGTGCAGAGCACAAATATGAAATTGTCAAAAGGCTGCAAGGAAGGAAGCACATATGTGGAATGACTGGAGATGGAGTGAATGATGCACCGGCACTGAAGAAGGCGGACATTGGAATTGCCGTGGCTGATGCCACAGATGCAGCACGAAGCGCTTCTGACATAGTCCTGACAGAGCCAGGATTAAGTGTGATTGTCAGTGCCGTTTTAACAAGCAGAGCAATTTTCCAGAGAATGAAGAATTACACTATTTATGCTGTTTCTATAACCATCCGTATTGTGCTTGGTTTCCTGCTTCTGGCTCTGATTTGGAAATTTGATTTCTCGCCTTTCATGGTTCTAATTATTGCTATACTCAATGATGGGACAATCATGACCATTTCTAAGGACAGAGTGAAGCCTTCTCCCGTTCCTGATTCATGGAAGCTTAAGGAAATATTTGCTACTGGAATTGTTCTTGGCACATACTTGGCCATCATGACTGTGATATTCTTTTGGGCTGCTCATAAAACCGACTTCTTCTCTGTAAGAAAATGCCATGAAATTTTCATCTCCCTCCCATTACATAGAAATATGTATGCTAGAAGTGAAAGTTTGCTTGCCATACTAACACTAAACTAACAGGAAAAATTCGGGGTTAGATCTATCAGAGACAACCACAATGAGCTGACAGCTGCTGTATACCTCCAAGTCAGTATAGTCAGTCAAGCACTCATCTTTGTCACAAGGTCTCGGAGCTGGTCTTACGTGGAACGCCCTGGTCTATTGCTTGTTGTTGCCTTTGTTATAGCACAACTAGTAAGTTGCATTTAATTGTTTCTTGGAACTTCTCAATGATCATCAACAAAACTCGAATTCTAATAAAAACATGTTCATCAAGATTGCAACAATCATTGCTGTTTATGCCAACTGGAGCTTCGCAAAAATTGAAGGTTGTGGATGGGGATGGGCTGGAGTTGTATGGGTCTACAGCATTGTCTTCTATATCCCACTTGATATTCTAAAGTTCATCATTAGGTATGGTTTGAGTGGCAAAGCCTGGGACAACCTGATCGAAAACAAGGTACCTGGAAAACCCAAAATCGAACACCTGCTGATTGTCATCAGAAAACTTTTCTCAATTCTCTTTTGTGCTTGAATTCGCTACGCAGACTGCCTTCACATCCAAGAAAAACTATGGCAAGGAAGAGAGAGAGGCTCAATGGGCTGCTGCTCAACGCACCCTACATGGGCTGCACCCTCCTGAAAGCTCGGAACTCTTCAACGATAAGACCAACTACAGAGAGTTGTCTGAAATTGCTGAACAGGCCAAGAGGCGCGCTGAAGTTGCAAGGTAATGTTGAACAGACACAAATACTCGTTCTTGTTCTTATCACCGTTAACAATTTGTTTGAGTTCCACTGATGGCCCCTCTAGTTATAATCAGGCTAAGGGAGCTCCACACGCTCAAGGGTCACGTAGAGTCGGTGGTGAAGCTAAAGGGACTTGACATTGACACCATTCAGCAGCACTACACGGTGTGACTGAGAAGACAGGAGCAGTGAGCTTTCTCCATGAGAGGAAAGAGATGGTAGTGAGAAGTAGGGAATAATCAAATGCTTATTTGGGATGATTTTGTAGGAAGCAACGCAAGGGTGGGAATAAATCGTAATGATAGATAGTGTGTAATGGACAGCCAATGGGCTTGGAACCAGCAACCAGCTCCTGTCCTCGTACTATATTATTCCTTCTTTCAATGGATTCCCCATTTTTGCTTTTAGCATATTCATATTGCTTGCTCTCTCTTCTCTCCCACTTAACAATAAGAAAAAGAAGAAAGCAAAAAGTTAAGCCAATTATATATTATTTAAATTACTTTTTATATATTATAAGCCCTTTGTTATTAAAATAATTTATGTAATTTAAACCAAAAGGCAATATCACAAAAATAAATAGACTCATCAGTGTATTAAAAAAAAAAGGGTAATTTCTATATTTAGACATTGGACGAGGTTAAAAAAATTAATTTGACTTTATAGATTTTTAAATTTAAAATGTACATTTAAAATTTTATTTAATACTAAGCTCACTTACATTTTAGATCAAATAAATTTGTATATATATTATGATAATTGAATAAATCTAATTTTTTTAAAATTCAAATCTAACTTAATATTTCTGTAAACTTAGTTCGAATTTCATAATTTTTAACAGCATGCCATGATCTAAGGATTCCTAATATAACCGTATCTAAGTATAGACATACGACTTTAGATACCTATAACATACTGCATGCATTTATGACAATTATCATATGAGTGAGTGCTTTTATGAAAATTTGTCTTATTAGTATTTGATTTGTGTGTGAATGTGTATGATTGTAATTGTCGAAGAGAAAAAATATGGAAGATGTACCACGTGATAGATATTTTGACGTCCCGTTTCTATAATAAGGGTTAGAACCCTAAAATACCGTACATGTGAGAAATCAATGAGATATTAGAAAAATACATTTCATGCTCATTATGTGCATAATGTTAGTATATACACATGTGAATTTGATTATTGCACACATTATAATAAATTATTCATGCACTCATTTGAAATTTTCTAGGTATAAATGATAGTTTTAATGTGATTATGATATGATTTGAGAATATTTTACCTTAAAAATTGGTATGGTGAATTAAATTATTTATTTAGAATTTTTGGTCAAAATTGAGGTTTTTCTGAAATTGTGGATATTTTTGAACTAAGAAAGATGTCACGTGGTAAGACAATTGATAAATAACAGTAAAAATAAATGTCAAATGACAATAGAAACTATTGATAAGTGACATTAAGATTTAAGTGTCACTGAAAATTGAGAGATAATTGGATTAGAAATTAGAGACAAATGGACTAAGCAATTAAGTATTATTTAGCATAAATCATTTAAGTGGAAGGTGTCATGATATATTTTAAAGCCACATTATTGTTCAACTAAAAGACAATTTCGTGTCTTTCATTCCTACCAATAACACTCTCATCTCCTGCATTCTTCCCTTCATCTACAAAACTCTTACCACCCTTATCATGTTGATTTTTCCCAACTCTTTCACTTTGTTTCTTCAAGATTCATTGCTACTAAAAGACCTAACCCTTCTACCTTGAATGATGATGATGATCGTGTATGTTGGAAAGCTAGGATTAAGAGTGATTTGAAGATTTTGAAGCTTAAACAAGTAAGTAGTATGTTATTCTTCTTGATGTGTTGAGTGAAACATGCATAACGATATATGTTCATATTTTTTTTTGAGGTGTGATCATATAGATTATTGGTAGTTGTTATAAAGATGAATTAGAATGAGTTTAAAACCAAAGAAAAAGCTAGTGCAGTGTCTAGAAATGGGAAAAATTAAGGTGATAGTTAGAAGTGAAATGAAAGTGGAAATGAAATTGAACATGTGTAAAAAAAATGATGAAGATGCGTAAGTGATGGGTTATGTTTTAATGTTTGTGAACAAACATAGATTGTGAATAAATTGCACTAAATAGGAGTCGAAATGAAGAGAAAATGATAGATATAAGTTAGAAATGGTAAATTAAGCAAAAGAGAAAGAAGAAAAATCTGCAGTATAGGAAAACTGGAGAAGAAACTAGATAGTGCACAATCGTGCACAAGCACGATCGTAACATTGGTGATTTTTTCCTAGTGCATGATCGTGCATGAGCACGATAGTGACATTACCCACCCAACTGGAAATGTCATGATCGTGATAATGGAGGCTTACCAAAAATGACAGTTTTGAACATCCTTCATTCTTTTGATTATAACTTCTTCTCCTTACCTCTAAATGATGTGAAGTTTGAATCAGTAAACTCCAAACACATTGTTCTTTCTTTCCACCAAAATTTATGGCCATCTAAATTTATTCAAAAAAGATTGATGAATTTAAGATGAAAATGATGAAGTGTGTTGGAATATGATAAATGGAGTGTTATCACTGAATATGCTTCGGTATTTTGGCCATATTTTGATATGTAGATATCCAAATGAGATGTTTTTGATTTAGATTAAACTATAGCCATATGGATACAAATTTCTTAAAGAAATCGAATTTTAATTCTGTCCCTAAGAGTTCCAAAATATGTTTTGAAGCTGAGTACAAAGTAAATGATCATACAAAATGGACCTAAAAATTTGTTTTTAGAAAAAGTTGGAATGATCAGTTGAGTCATTAATTTAGATTCAATTTGTTTTATTGAGGTGTAAACCTAACTTCAAATTATACATATGTGAGTTTTGATATACAAATGATCTTGTGACGAGAATAATGGAAACATACCCGGAATAGTCAAATTGAGCATGCATTATACATAAAACATATACATATGCGTACAATTGAATGTTTATATAATTGTGCAATTAATAATGTGTGTGTAATGTGTGTATTGCATAGTGTTAATATACAGGATATAATGTCCGCATCCAGATGTTTCCATATCGTGGAAGCTAATGCTAATCTTGAACGTACTGTGAGTCAACCTAGATGGTTTTACTTTAAATACTTGTTTTGTTTAAATTTTGTATTGAATTATTATGTCAATGTGATTATGATGATTCCGAACATTGAATATTCGAGGCGTTTGACGCATGAAATACATATTGGAAGTGCTCATTGAATGTGAATTTGACGAAATAAGTGATTACTCAACATTTTTGTTGAATGCTATACCAAAGTTCAAAGATAAATGTGAATGTGAACGTGGTGCATTTCATTACATGAACGCATGAAAGACAAAGGCAGTTATAACCGGAGTCACCAGTAAAAAGAGCTTAAAACTCAAAATGTGAAAAGAGCCCCTGGCTCTGTTCCTATTGTACCCAGTATCTACTAAGAGATATGAGACATTATCTAATATAAGCTTGGTTTCTACAAAGGATATGGGTTAGTGAAAGGCACTCAATCACAAAAAATAATAAATGAAAATGAGTCTCATGAGCACTGCATATACATATGATATATATGATTTAAATAGTTTGAATGTTTTCTGAATGTGATATATGATCTAAGTGAATATGTAATGCCTATGACTTAACATGTTGATTTGATGAAGTGATGTGAATTATATAATTATATGAATTGATGTGTTATGTGATTGAGTGAGCCATCCTTCATTTCTTGAGTTCACAAAACTCACCAAAATTACAACATTATTTTCAGGCCTAGAGGAGTTATCTCGTTAGGCAAACAAGAGTCTAGCCACAGCATTCAAGTAAGAAATTGAGGTCAGGATCAGTTCGCTTCTGCATTTGCTTTTCTTTACTTTTGTATCAATTATGCATTCTATAATTATTATACCTCAGGTATGTGAATAATTCTATTTTATAACGACTTTCCAAATTGGAAATATTTGTAAATGAGAATGTTCAATAAGTGTGGTAACACTTACGAATGAAAATGTTTATGAATAAAGTGGGCCCCATTTGTTTATTGTTTTCCTACATATGTGCACGATGTTTCAAAAATTTGTAACGAGTTTCGATTGTTTAACTATTCTAACATGCCATCTTTGCAAAGTACATACTCGGATATTACTCAGGATATCAAATACATATCTTATGAGAGTGGGGTGCTACAGATATCCCCCACCATATAAAGGGGCCCCGGTGTAATGGGTGTTTAATAGGTGTTGTGTGGTGGAGGAGTATTTAATGGGAGAGAAGTCAAATCGTTGTGGAGCATT
>JANZLD010000005.1:8783963-8795609 GCA_026413575.1 Erythroxylum carthagenense | reverse complement strand
AAATTATTAATTATAAGGAATTTAATAATGATATGAATAATAATATTTACAAATAAATAAATATTTAATAATATTATTACAAATATAATAATAATCTAATAAATAAATAAATAAATAATAATATTATATATTACAAATAAATAAATATATAATAATGTTAGTACAAATATAATAAAAATCTAAATCATTACAAATATATAATAATAATAGTATTATTATTATTATTATTACTATTATTTACACGGCTTTGATAATAATAATAATAATTATTATTATTAAACATTATTATGGTTATTTAATTATTCTTATTAATTAAATTATTTTCAAATTTGATAAGGGGATTATTCTTATTATTATTAACCATTATTATGGTTGTTTAATTATTATTATTAATTTAATTGCTTAATGTTTTTGATATTTAATAATTTTCTACTGACTACTATTCTTATTATTAAAAATTTTATAATTTTTTGAAAATTATTAAATAATATCATTATATTGCTGATTATTTTTAATTATGTTCTTAATATGAATAAGCAACAAAACCATAATTCAATAAATCAGTTGCTTTGGAGTTGTATAAAAAGGAACGTGGATTAAAAGAATGGAAAGTGGCTGCTAGTTTGGCTTTTTAAATGGCTGTAAAACGGCGTTCGTGATGGGTCCCATAGACACTGTCTATTTAAGATGTCAAAATGTAAATTTTAAGGATAAAACGGCGTCGTCTTATTCTTAGACAGAATAAGACAGAGGAAGGTTCGACAGACGATCTGCTCTCGTATATTCCTCCTATAATTTTCTCCGTGAACAGTACAAGTGCGTGCGTTATTTGGTTCATTTCAAAATTTATATTTTAAAGTAAACACACGAAGGAAGACACCAACAATGCTACATTTCAAAAACAAGGAAGACTTATATTTATGTAAGTCTCGTGTGTATATCGTATAAATAAATGTAAGATTTATAGAAAAAAATGGTTGAGATGTACTAAAGACACCGTAAAATTAAAGAGGATCACCTCGTACTATAGGCTGAGAATTGCCTTCTTAGTGATTTTTCTGTTCTCTGGTTCTGTTATACGACGAACCCCAGAAGGGAAAGTGTGTCCCCCGAAAGACGCTAATTTCAAATAAAGCCGTTACGATGTGGACACCCATCAAAAACTTCCCAAAGCCAAAAATTTCCTTCTTTTGAACACTAACGTTCCACGGATTCCTTCACTTGCTCTGGCCATTCAAACACCAAATGGAGCAAGGTAACAACAACAAGCAGCCTGCGCACTTACCAGAAGAATGCTGGGAACTGATCTTCAAATCCCTAGACCACCATCGACACTTAGAACCCCTCTCTTTAGTCTCCACTCGATTCCTCTCCATCACCAATCTCCTCCGCCGCACTCTCACCGTCTCCTCTCTCTCGGCCCCCTTTCTTCACCGTATAATACCCAGATTCCCTAATCTCACCCACATCAAAGTGTGCGACTTTTACGGAGACCTTGATTCTGTTCTCGACCTAATCTCTCTATCTGGATTAGATATTGAATCCCTCGATATTTCCGGCCAATCCCACTTCCCTTTGGTCGGTCTGCGAAGGTTGGGATCGAAAGTGAGGAATTTGAAGAGGCTTAACTGTTCAAAGATGGGCTCTTTACGAGATAGTGATCTTTCGGAAATTGGGTCGTTGTTTCCGATGCTTGAGGAGCTTGATATCGGTTTCCCGATGTATAATTCCCGTTTTAACCCAACTGGATCTTTGAGTTTCGAGCGATTTGCTGGAGTTGTGACCGATGAGGGGATGCTTGATTTGTCATCGAAGATCAAGAAGTTGCGTAAGATTGATGTTTCTGGTAATCATTTTATTACAGATAGGTCGCTGCTTGCGTTATCCTTGAATTGTGGGTTACTTAGTGAAGTAGTGATACGTGACTGTGATTTTATATCTCAGAATGGGATTGGTATGGCTATGCGAAGTATTTCTGGGTTGAGTTCAATTTCGTTGGATGGAATTGGAATCCCTTCTATTGATTCGTGTTTTGAAGCATCGTTTGCTTATGCAAAATGTTTGAGTGAGCTTGATCTCTCAAATTCGATTATCTCGGATGAATTACTTGGTTTAGTTGCAGAATCCTGTCTTCCACTCAACAAGTTGACTATCTCCCATTGTTATGATTTCTCGTTTGCTGGAGTCTCTTGTTTGCTGCACAAGTATCAGTCACTTGGATACTTGGATCTTGAAGGGGCTAATTTCCTTACAGACGAGTCCATTGTTGAGCTATCCAATTATCTTTGTAACCTAAGCTTTATAAACCTCAGTTTGTGCTCTAGACTAACAAGCTCAACCTTCTTTACACTTATGGGAAACTGTCATTCATTGGAAGAACTCAGATTGGAGAGGACTAATCTTGGTGTTGAGCATATAGTGAAATATTCGACTAATCTTCGAGTTAAGTCTCTAAGCTTGACAGGGAATAATAACTTGAGTGATGAATGCATAAAAGATATTGCCTTGTCTTGCCCTGGATTAGAAGTGCTAAAGATTAGTTATTGTCCTTCTATCACAGAAGAAGGGATCAAAGAAGTTGTAAGAAATTGCAGGGAAATTATTCATTTGGAGATGAACAGATGTATAGGAATAAAGAATACTGATTTAAATTTTGAGCTTCCTAAATTGGAGATATTGCAAGCGCAGGGAACAGGTATGGACGATGAAACATTGGTAGCGATTTCAAAAAAATGCCCTGGGTTGTTGCAGTTAGACCTAGAAGGTTGCCTGAATGTGACAACAAAAGGGGTGACCCAATTGGTGCAAAACTGTAGGAGATTAAGGGAGATAAGTTTGAAATGGTGTGATAATGTGAAAGTTGATATTATATATTTCTTGGTGTCTTCAAGACTATCACTGAGAAAAATAATCCCGCCATGTGGATTTTCTCCATCTCATAACCAAGTAATATTCTTCTTGCGACATGGATGTTTACTTTACCAAGGGTAGCTTCTGGAGCACTTCGGAATCTATTTGGCTGAACTGTAAAGAGTTATTATTTTGTTGGATTAATTTTTTTATGAAGTTCAATTGTACTATCTTGAATTGATACTATCCTGAAGCTTTTTCCTTTTGGTTTCAATTTCATTTTTCATGAGTTTGTTTGATCAAGTGCACATAATCTTTATGGTGTCCACATCGGCCTCAAACATTTTCCTTTAATTTTTATCTTTTCTTGCACATTTTGCAGACTAGGCTGATTGAAATATGTGCAGGAAGGGCTTACAACTTTTTGGGTTTTCCACTGTAACATGTCCATTTTCTTCATTGATCAATTTCCGTTTGGTGAAAACCTCTATACTTCAGCTAGGGTAATGTCTGCACAGGCTGCAGTGTTGACGTAATCATTAAATATCTGAGCAGCCTTGTGAGTTTTCCTGTAGAAACCCATGGTTATGTCAGCTTTTCAATAGATTTCTGTCTATTATCTTGACAATAAACCCCTGCACTTATCATACTTCATGCCACGGCTCTTGGTGACTGGAGTTTTATCCAAGTGATAAAGCTGTTTCTGGAGAACATATTCTTTCAGAATCATGAAATCCCTGATACTTTTCAGCCAAGCTGACTGCTGTGGAAGCAGGGGTAAGCACATATCTCCCTTTTCCTTGTTTTCCAGCTTGTTACTTGTTGGCATTAATCATAAGATCATCGTCATAAATTGGAGACCAGTTATGCCGGCAGTAGCAATATCGATCATCTTCGTCAGCATTGTTCTCGTGCTTAATCTTTAAAAGGTCACATCAGTGTGGACTCATTCATCTCATGTTATAATGCAAGTAACCGATTGTAATCTGGTTTTGGTTATATGACGACAAGGTGTAGTCAACTGTTTATCTTGGATTCTTTGCTCTCTTGTCTAATGGAACTGAATCTCCATTCATTTCAAAAGCCTTTTCTCTATCCGAACGTCACCAGAGTTGCTGATACAAAGCTGAAGCACTTAGATATCTCAGTTATAAAAAGGAGGTGTACTACGCAGTACATTGTTCAGTTATCAGAATGGACTCTGCATCATTTCTAAAGGAAAACAACTAGATGGGTAAACCAATAACAGGATTCTCATACTTCAGCCCGCACGGATAGCTCAATTGGTCATTGGCAAGGTAATTTAGTCCAAAGTCCTAAGTTCGGGTGTCAGGATTGTCTTGCTGAGAAGCTTGCTAAGATTAGACCATGATTTAACTCCTTTGCTATTTTGTGGGACCAGAGTGTGGGGCACCTGAGCTGGGTGATTCTACCGTTTGGTCCAAGGATTCTCGTACTTAAGAAAACCACGATGATACGTCCTGTCATGACTGTTTCCAGTAAAATTGTGGTTGCACATACGGGTTTGACTCAAAAGAAGAAATTGTTAATGCTTGGCAGTCGTTGATTGACTTCCATCAACTGAATTCGAATAAAAGACGAGGACTTTAAACATTAACTAGGCCCAACTGTTCACTAGATTGATCTTTGACTGGAATAGAGGCTATGGACAGAAATTGTGCAGGAGATGCCGTTCCAAGAAGACTTCTGACTAACGCGGTCCATTCTTCATTTTCATTTTTAACCACTTGCACCGGCGTCTTGAGTTGATTGGTACGATCTTGTGGACTTCCAATTTCTTGACTAACCCGGACCAAAAAATTCAAACTAAAGCTAAAGCACCATAAAAGAATTAAGTATTTGAATTAAAATAACTGTATTTTAGAAAGAAAGAAAAAACAGAATATTTGATTCTAAATTTAATTAAAATATATTCGGTTAAATTAAAGTTAAATTGATTTATTTAACATTAAATTAAATTTTGTAATCATTGCGAACTTGTTATTTAATTATGATATACTAATTTGTTAAATGAGATTATTTATTTAAAAATATTATATTAGACTTATTAAATTCTAAAGATAACATGGTCCCCAGTTCCTGATATTCAGCTTCAGCCTCGGCACTTCCATCTTAGTCAAACTTAACGTGCATTGAATAGCTGCCAAAATAAAAAAGACTTTTAGTGCAGATTCTTTGCCCTCTCTAGAAGCCTGCCTTTACTACGTAACCTGACATCAGTATCTGCTTCATTTTCAGATTCTGTACTGGAGGTACGAGTTCACAAGCGCTTAAGTTGGCCTCTTTTCTCCTCCATGTGTCTACCCAAGTCCTCCTGGCGAATTTGGCTGCTTCTTCTGGATAGTTGTTTTCATCAAGAAATTTCAGGGAAAAAAACAGAGCCCCCTTTTGACCAATTCGGATTACTTGTTCTATTTTGATTCCGAGCTAATGACGATATTTAAGGGAAAAGAAGAAAAGATTAGAGGGAAAGAGTAATTACAATTTTCATTGTTATTTGGAAGCCGACTATTCAATTAGTCAAGATCACAATCCGCCTTGTCGGAGACAGGGACAGGGACGATGACTTTAATTTTTTTTTTATTTACGATGGCTAGTAAACAAATAGCGAATATTACCAGATCCAAGCGCAACTTTGACATTTGAGGCCAAGAAAGATTGGCTTATTCTGTGTAAAGAACCCAAAACGGAATGTGATGGGGTCTGACGATCGACTGCGACTGGGTTGGCAATTAGTTGTGAATAAAACAGAACAGGGAGGAAGAGTGTTCATATTCATCCCAATAATTGACATTTATTAAATCAGTAAATAATTGCCAAGAGTGCGTATTAAAAAAATTATTTAATATTTGTGATAAAAATAAAGCTGATTGGATCGATTCAATAATAAAAATTTTGAATTAGTTAACTTTTTGGGTCAATTTTTTGTTGGAATCCAACCATGATCAAATTATCGCCATAGTGGAAAACAAAAATTTTTATGAATTCCGAGTGAATCCTATTAATTGATTAAACTTGAATAAAACACAAATTGATTTAGAAATCGTACCTTGTTCATTTTCCTTTGAAAATTTTGTATGTACCTTGTTCATTTTCCTTTGAAAATTTTGTAAAAATTTTCTCTGATTGATCAATTTAAGTTGTCCAATTGTCCGGCATCTGATAGTATCCACAAAGCAATTCTTAAACTGTTTTGAAAGGAAGAAGACAAAAGGTGCTAGCGTCTAAAAAACTCTTCCCTTTAAATAGAAAAATCATGACGGTTTTTTATTAAAATTAAATCTCTTTAATTATAATTAAAATCAAAATCAAATTAATTTAATTTTAATAATATCAATTATCTCATATTTGATTCCCAAAGTTTCTCAAACTTTATAATTAAATCTAACTTAAATAAATTGATTTTTCTTTTATAAATTACTCTTTGATGTGTGACCCATTAGGTTTATAATAAATTGACAATAATTATAAATTATAATTCTAATTCACAATTAGAATTAGATAAATTAGAACTCATTTTAATTTATCTTTAGTTCTTCGATTAAATAATTTATAATCATAAATTATGATTGACGTCTAGCAACATGTCATAATTACCCAAATATCAGGAACGTCAAAGTGATTGACTTAACCTAATCATGTATGACTATAATATATAATTTAATTTTTTCATTATTCAATATTCTCATTGGACAGAATATAGACACAGTGTCTACTTTTATCATCCAATCATGTTCATTATTGCTAATTAACAATTGATTTATAATTGAAATTTGAAAAACTCCTTTTCAAATATCAATTCAGTCTAGCTAGAGAATTCCATAAATCATTACTAATTAAGAACAACAGAATATTGTCTCTAATTACTTGAAAGTGACGAATCCTATATTGACTTACTCAATTATCTACATATAGTTTATACTGTATTTAATTACTACCGATTGAATATCATAGAACGATTCATAAGCAGCATCAAAATAAAGTAATTCTCATACTAGATATTTTGGTAATCTCAATTCTGAGGATCAATTATACAAACATCATTATAAGATAATCCGTAGACACATAAGTAACATTATATTCAAAATTCTCATAATTGGGTCAGTTCAGTGACTTATTGTCTAATAATTACTCATACATTAATTTAATTATCTCTATACTTTAATTTATGAGATCAATTACTTTCTTTGTAAGAAAGAAACATATTGTGTGCTAATTTCACCATTTCAATAATATCCAGTCTTGATGAAACTATAACTAGGAATATTTAGGAATAACACTTAAGTGTAAATTGAATCTTATAATTATGATCTCAGCATAATTTCAATTACACAGTAATTATTCAGAAGATTTTATCTTTAGTATTAAAACATAAAATATTAATTAAATTAATACATAAAGATAAATACAACCTTTCCATTAATTCAAAACAATGTCATGCATTAATTTTCATCCAATTGATTAGCTACAAAGACATAAACTAATAATCTCTCACTTGCACTAAAGCCAATCCCCTATGAATCTCATGTCATATCTATCTATATGATGATCATTTATCTTTTGAGACAATGACTTAGTAAGAGGATTTGATAGATTCTCTTCACTCGCTCCAATGTTATGTCTTTCCACTCCACTATCTCCCTGATCAAGTGAAACTTTTTGAGCACATGTTTGGATCGTTGAGGAGACCTGAGTTCCTGTGCTTGTGCAATAGCACCGTTGTTGTCACAATACTATATTATGGGCTCAACAATGTTAGGAACCACTCTAAGTTCAGTGATGAACTTATTGATCCAAATTGTTTCCTTTGTTGCCTTTGACGTTGAAATGTACTCTGGTTCGCTCGTTAAATATGTGATGGTTGGTTGTTTGGAACTCTTCCAACTAACCGCACCACCATAAAGAGTAAAAATATATCCTAGCTGTGATTTGCTATCATTTTGATCAGACTAAAAACTGGCATCCGAATGACCCTGAACTCTCAGTTCAGCTCCTCCGTAGACCAGAAAAACATCTTTAGTCCTTCTTAAGTACTTCAAGATGTTTTTCACAGCTGTCCAGTGACCCTCACTAGGATTAGCTTGATATCTGCTTGTTATGCTTGAAGTGTAAGCAATATCTGGTCAAGTACATAGCATCGCATACATGATTGATCTAATTGTCAAAGCATATGAAATACAATCTATTTTATCTCTCTCCATTTGTGTCTGTGGACATTTACTCTATGAGAGAGAAATCCCATGCTATATGGGTAAGAATCCCCTCTTGGAATTCTCCGTGCTAAACCTCTTTAGCACTTTATCTATGTATGTAGATTGAGATAATCCGAGCAACCTTTTTGATCAATCTCAATAGATCTTTTTACCTAGTATATAGGCTGCTTCTCTCATATCCTTCATGGAAAAATTTTTAGATAACCATATCTTACAAGATTGGAGCATTGAAATATCATTTTTAGTAAGCAATAAGTCATCCATATAAAGCACTTAGAAAACGACTGCACTCCCACTACCTTCTTGTAAGCACAAGGTTCATCCACATTTTTTATAAAATCAAACTCTTTGATTATTTCACCAAAACGGATATTCCAACTCCGCAATGCTTGCTTAAGTTCATAAATGTACTTTTGCAATTTGCAAACTTAATCAGGAAATTCTTTAGATTCAAAACCTTTTAGGTTGTGTCATATACACATCCTCTTACAAATTTTCATTGAAAAATGTTGTTTTGACATCCATTTGCCAAATTTCATAATCATGGTATGCAACTATAGCCAATAAAATCCTTATGAATTTAAGCATTGCTACTGGTAAAAAAGTTTCCTCAAAATCAACTCCTTGTTTTTGTCTGTAACCTTTCGCTACCAACCATGCTTTGTACGTATGTACATTTTCATCCATGTCAGTTTTTCTCTTAAAAATCCATTTACACCTAATAGGTACTATACCTTTAGGTGTATCTATGAAAGTCAATACTTGGTTAGTGTACATAGATTCTATTTTAGATTTCATGGCTTCTTGTCATTTTAAAGAAGCAATGTCTGACATTGCTCCTTTAAAAGTAGTAGGCTCATCATCTATGAGTGATACATTATCCTTTTCATGCTCAATATATAGATATAATATAGTAGGAGGATGACGTATCATACTAGTTCATCACAGACTATGTGTCTCTTGAACTATCGGTTATACATCATATGTATCAACTTGAGGTTCTTATTCTTTGTTGATGTGAATTTGTAGTTCTTGAACTTCTCTAAGTTCAATTTCACTCCCACTAATTTCTTTGAGACTAAATTCTCTTTCTAAAAATATAGCATGTCTCGAAACAAACACCTTTTGCTCAATAGGATGATATAATTAAGAACCAAAACTTTCTTTTAGATACCCCTCAAATTTACATTTATCTGATTTAGTTTGAAGCTTATCAGATATAGCACACTTCATAAGTGTGATAATCTAGGTCTTTTACTAGTCCATATCTCATATGGTGTCTTATCAACCGATTTAGATGGAACTCTATTTAGAAGATATATTACGGTTTCAATTACGTATCCCCAAAAGGATATAGGAAGGACTGCACGACTTATCATGGAACGTACCAATCTAATAGTGTATGATTTCTCCTCTAAAAAACTCCATTATATTGTGGAGTTACAGGAGGAGACCATTGTGAGAGAATCTCATCCATTGTGAGAGAATCTCATTCTCTTTTAAGTAACCAAGAAACTCGTGGTCTAAGTATTCACCACCTCGATCTGATCTAAGTGTTTTAATACTTTTTCCAGTTTGTTTCTCTACCTCTAGTCTAAATTCTTTGAACTTTTCAAATGATTCAGACTTTTGTTTCATCAAGTACACATAACCATATCTAGAATGGTCATCTGTGAACTTAATGTAATATGAGTACCACCTCTAGCATTTGTGGACATAGGTCCACATACATCTGAATGTATTAATTCTAGTAACTCATTAGCACGTTTTCTCTTTCCCTTAAAGGGTAGTTTGGTCATCTTTCCCAATAAACAAGATTCACAAATTTCATATGATTCATAATAAAAAAGATCCAAATATCCTTCTTTATGCAATTTTGTGATTCTAGTTTCATTGATATGACCTAACCTACAATGTCATAAATAAGATAAAGTTTGGTTACTTAATTTATTTTTCTTACTATTTATTTTAAGAATTGGCCTTTCTAGATATAACTCATACAAACCATTTGTAAGCAATCCAGATCCATGATAAACATCATCTTTATAAAAAGAATAACTGTTATTCTTAATTATAAAGACAAATCCATTCAAATCTAAATAAGAAATAGAAATGATGTTTCTTGTAATAACAGGAACATAATAACAATTATCAAGTTCTAATATAAGGCTAGAAGACAAAGTCAAACTACAAGTCCCTACGGCTAATGCAGCAACTTTTGCTCCATTGCCAACTCACAGGTTCACTTCACCTTTCTTCAATAATCTACTCTTTATCAACATCTGTATGTTATTACATAAGTGAGAACTACAACCAATATCTAATACCCAATAATATGGAATAGAAGTATAAAGATTGATCTCAATCATAAACATACCTAAAGAGACAACTTCCTTAAGCCTTTTATCTTTTAGGCTAGCAAGATAAGATGGGCAGTTCATCTTCCAATGTCCATTGACTCCACAATGAAAACATATGCCCTTGTCACTGCTCTTCTTCTTGACACCTCCTTTGGGTTTTACTACATTAGTAGAAGCCTTCTGTTTCTTATTATTATTCTTCTTAAATCCCTTTTTTTACTTTTAGAAGAACTAACAACAAGTACATAACTATGTTTCTTCTTAATTTATCTTTAATTCTCTAATTAAATAATTCATAATCATAAATCATGATTGACGTCTAGCAACATGTCATAATTACCCAAATATCATGAATGTCAAAGTGATTGACTTAACCTGTCCATGCATGGCTATAATGTATAATTTAATCCTTTCATCATTCAATATTCTAATTGGACAGAGTATGGATACAGTGTCTACTCTTATCATCCAATCATGTTCGTTCTTGCTAATTAGTAATTGATTTATAATTGAAGTTTAAAAACTCCTTTTCAAATATTAATTCACTCTGACTAGAGAATTCCATAAATCATTACTAATCAAAAGCAACAGAATATTCTCTCTAATTACTTTAGAGTGACGAATCCTATATTGACTTAGTCAACTATCCACATATGGTTCATACTATATTTAATTACTACCGACTGAACTATCCTTGGACGATTCATAAGTAACATCAAAACACAGTGATTCCCATACTAAATACCTTGGTAATCTCAGGCCTGATGATCAATTATACAACCATCATTATAAGATAATCCATAAACAAATAAGTAATAATTCATTCAAAATTCTCATAATCGGGTCAGTTCAATGACTTATTCTCTAATAATCACTCACACATTAGTTTAAGTATCTTTATTGTAACACCCCACTCCTGCGAGACCCGAACCCGATCTCGAGGGTGATATCCGAGCCCGTGACCCACGAGGGTGGTATGCTAGAACAGTCAAATACACTTTAAATCTCGATATGATGTTTTTCTTTTTGAAAACGGTTAAGTGCGCAGAAAACAATAAACATTTTGGGCCCGATTTATTACAACAATAATTTCAATCAAACACCATTTCTGTCATTATAAGGCAATCAATAGTGCACAATCATTTCATAAACAGAAATGCATGACCCAACTGTGTCCAATGCCATTTCCGAACATTTTCAAT
>JANZLD010000005.1:8768605-8783863 GCA_026413575.1 Erythroxylum carthagenense | reverse complement strand
CCCATAACTCTAAAAATTCCAGTAAAATTCCTATAAATCCTCTAAAATATACAATACATGATCCTATACTTCAATTTTGATTTTCAACCTCCAAATTTCAATTCTCTCAGTATTATACAGTCAGTCGGTCTGTTACTTAAATATTTCCGGTTCCGGCATTTTCTCCCGAATTACCGAAAAATTCCTATAAGCCACTATCAAATTACCAATCACTCTTAAACTATTCTAAACCAGTCTTTCGAGCTCAATAACTTCTAATTTCTCAGTCAATTGCAATCCAATCAATTTAGTCAGTTCATACTCGCAATTAAAATACCGAAAAACCATGAATGCATGTACCTATGAATAAATGCATATGCAATAGGCCTGTTCCTCTATAATCAGAGGCCAGTAACATGCTCAATCAGTGAATGCAATGAAAACCCTATTAGTCTGTCCCAAATTACCAAAATACCCTTGCTAATAGTAACGGGATGTTACATCTATATTTTAATTTATGATATCAATTACTTTCTTTATAAGAAAGAAACATAATGTGTGCGAGTTTTACCATTTCAACAATATCCAGTCTTGATGAAACCACAACTAGGAATATTTAGGAATAACACTTAAGTGTAAATTGAATATCAAATTATGATCTCATCATAATTTCAATTACACAATAATTATTCTGAGGATTTTATCTTTAGTATTAAAACATAAAGATAAATACAAGTTTTTCATTAATTCAAAACAATGTCATACATTAATTGCATTCAATTGATTGGCTGCAAGAGCATAAACTAATATTTTTAAACTTTAACTAAATTCTTTAAACTTAACTCAAACTAATAATATATTATAATTATTAATTTAAATCAATATTAATTGTTTCTTTCTTATTTAACAAGAAAGTTTAGCAATCATATTAATTAGTTCACATAAATATTTATACCATTTAAATTTTATCGTTATTTTTAATTAAATTTTAGTAGAATTATTTTTAAAAAAATTTTAAAGTTGTATTCCAAACGTTAATTAAAACAGAAATGCATTTAATTGATAAACTGTTCATTCTCCCCCACGAACTGCGGATCTAGAAGCCGTAGAAAAAAATACCTACAGAAGCTTCTAATGTATACCCACGTAAAAGTCTAGGGAAAGGGCATTGGTATGCATTCATACGCACTGAACGAGAAAATTAAATTAACCACCACATAATCTTTGTACCTTATTTCCTTCACGCATGCCCCTTGAAATAATTAACCACACCACTTCTAGATGTTTACGATTTATTATTTATGGAGTTTCACGTTACATGTTCAGGAAAGACCAAGTCAAGAATGCTGACTTTAATCTTTTATTTTTCGTCGTAACTCACAACTTAGCGAGATTACAATGGGGTGTTGATGATGATGAGTTTTTTTTTGTTTTTACTTTTTAAAAAATTTAAGTCTAAACATTTCTTTATCATTCATGATATATCGAGGTCAAAGTTTTCGGTATAAGATTTTTTAACCTATGCCTTGAATTTATGATCTTTCGGTTATGAAAAATTAACTTTATCAATTATTCCAAAGTTAACTCTCCTAATACATCTATACTATTTTGAATAATTTAAAACATGGTTGATACGAAAAGAAAAATTGGAAGGTGAAATTTGAGAATGTACTAAGAGTGTGTTTGTTTGGTAGGTATGAAAAGAGAGGAATGAGTATGTAATGAAAAATAAAGCTTGATAAGAAGTTATGATTTGATGACCTATATTTTTATTCATAATTTTTAGACATTACTCTATTCTTTTCGATTATGTGAATAATGAGAGTCATTTCTCGTACATTTTGGTGCACATTTACTTGTAAAGACAGTCCAATGCTTTTTTTTATTTGCCTTCCTCTTTTATCACTCTCCAATATCTTCTGTTCTTTAATATAGTAGCTTTGCTATCATTATTTATTCATACCCTATGATCCAAAGCAATGTTTGATTTTTTTTAGTTTAGCAAGGTTTGGTATTCTTTAATTAATAATATTATTAATTAATTAATTACAATATAAATTAATAAAAATATAATTCATTTATTAATTAAAATATTATAATTAATTAATTACCTTATAATTAATTAAAATATAATTAGTTAATTAATTATAATATAATTAATTAAAAATATAATTAATCCATTAATTAAAATATTGTAGTTAATTAATTACAGTATTTTAATTAATTAATATATTATAATATAATTATTTAAATAATTATTTAAATAATTATAATATAATAAATTAAAATATAATTACTTTTTATTTCTCAAGATTTTTTATAAATCAATTACCATCAATGGTAACGATAATCATTCATTTCTCTTAATCTACCATCATAATTATAATGATAATATTTATTCTTATTCGTTACTATATTCATTCTTATCTCTATTAACAATTCCCTAAATTTTAAAAAATAAAACAATATAAAGTGTCAACGGTACATAAGTTTATTTTATTTCATTATTGATTTTATGAGATCTAGGCAATAAATAAGTGTACAGAAGTCCTTTGAATTGATCCAAGACATTGGAAACGGGCACAATTGGCCGCTACTTGAGTGTTGAATTTTGATAAGACTCTGTGCCTAGCCAATCATTTGTTTATTGAAGAGAAGGATAAAGAAAATGGGATTCTTAATCATTCCAACTTTGCTTGTTTTCTTCCCAATGCTTTATGTTTTTGTTTCTCCCTAATCACGTGCCTTAACCCAAATAATTATGACCTAATCCATTTTTTAAGTTGGTTATTATAAGATTAGTAGCTGGACCCTCTACTTCAAACCTAATTCTTTGTTTGATGTGGCCGCACTAAGTATGATGCAATATTAGTTTAAACAAATCAATCAAACACATGTAGAATTTTATAAAATTTGAGGAAGCTGCTAGGAAGGAGGATCGGAAGATTAGTCAATAATACGAACCCTTTAACACTAGCTAAATTTTCATTTGTTCATTTTATAATATCAAAGCATATAGTTTATAAATATACCAAAACACGCTTATAATATATACTGAACACAAAAAGACACTCTTTCCTTTCATTTTCATTTCCAAGTTCAAGTTATCTGTGTGTTCATCTGTCTTGATGGCATGGACATTCATGGTTATCTACTAATACGATCGTGAGGTGAACTGATGGTTCTTTATAAACTGAATTGGACTTTACAAAAGAAAGGACAAACCAATATAATAATTTTTTTTTAAATGTTTCAGATCCGTTAAGACATCTCTATTTATTGTATGTAAGCAAGGGTCAAAAAAAGCCAGCTTTTTTTTTTTTTTTTTGGGTCATGCAGCAAGGGTGGTGTGGTGTCCTCAGATTCCAGATAACGTGGAGACTATATATAAAATTTTTCAAGAGAACTGTTCTAAAGCCAAGACATCTTGGTCAAATAATGTTAACAGAAAAATAAAAAACAGCTCTAAATAGTTCCTCGCCCCCTTGTTTTTGATTTTCTTTTTCTTTTAAATGTAAATGTCTGCATTGAAATTGTACAACTTTGAACGTTCAACAGCCGCCAGTTTTAAACACTATCCCCTTATAAACCAATCTTCTGGCTCCTTCTTTCCAAGAAGCCACCTTTTTCCATTGGTGAGCTTGCTCTTTCAGCTCTCGAGCTCAAAAACTTTAGTTTTTGAGCACCAAGATTGGAAGTTTATACTTTATAGAGAAAGAGAAAAGACTGAAACTTGGTTTTGTTGGGTTTTAGTTGTTGTTGCGATTGAAACAGAATTGTTTTTCCATGGAGGCTTCTGATATCTACAGAGCCAGTTCTAGTTTGCGAAGAGGAAGCTCTTCAATATGGAGAAACAATGGCTTGGAAGCTTTCTCTACATCTTCACGTGAAGTAGACGATGAAGAAGCTCTAAAATGGGCTGCTCTTGAGAGACTACCAACCTATGATCGTTTGAGGAAAGGCATATTGATTAGTGCATCCAAACATGGAGCCACCGAGATTGACGTTCAAAACCTTGGTTGGCAAGAACGAAAGAACTTGATCGAGAGGCTGGTAAAGGTCGCTGAAGAGGATAACGAGAAGTTCTTGATGAAGCTCAAGAACCGTATTGACAGGTAAATTTGTCACCTTGTTCTTCTTTGATTTTTTAATATTATCCCATGTGGTTACAGTCTTAGAGGAGCTTGGATTCTAAAGAAAATGTGAAAAGGCAAACTTTTCTTCTTAGTTGGATCTTCATTTGTTTCATCAACAACTTGCTATAAGATGGATGTGTTTCTTTCTATCGCATGTTCTTTCAGCTAAAAGACGTGGATGTTTATAGTTAAATGTATATTCTCGAAGCTAATAGAGGTCTGACTCGAGTGTTTCTTGGTGCTTCAGGGTTGGTATTGATATGCCAACAATTGAAGTCCGATTTGAGAATCTAAACGTTGATGCAGAAGCTTATGTGGGAGGCAGAGCTTTGCCTACCTTTGTTAATTTCTCCATTAACATAGTGGAGGTACTTACTTATCAAGAATTAGCACTAGCCATTACTAAGTTGATGGATCCGTTTAAGTCCAGTTTTTCTGATCTTACTAATCATCTCTTTTTCTTGACTTTTGAAGGGTTTCTTGAATACTCTCCACATTCTGCCAAGTAGGAAAAAACACGTCACCATCCTTAAGGATGTTAGCGGAATTATTAAACCATCCAGGTACGATAAATATACTTAGAGATTTCAATATTTCATATTTCAAAGTAGTGCTTGGAATACATAGTATCCATTTCTGATTTTTTTTTTTTTTTTTTGGTTTGGTTACAGAATGGCTTTGCTGTTAGGTCCTCCTAGTTCTGGAAAGACAACTCTTTTGAAAGCACTATCAGGAAAGCTTGATTCTGATCTTAAGGTGGTTATAACTCCTTGCAATATATTCTCTTAATGAGCTTGTAACTATTATCCCTTAAGTTTTGCTCTTTGACTCCATTTACAATTTAACTTTTATTTTGCAGGTCGCTGGTAGTGTGACTTACAATGGTCATGGGCTGGATGAGTTCATACCACAAAGAACAGCTGCCTATATCAGTCAGCATGATCTCCATATTGGAGAAATGACTGTAAGAGAAACCTTGGCATTCTCTGCAAGATGCCAAGGAGTTGGATCTCTACAGGGTAAGACCGATGAAAATATTCACACATGATTTTGACCAATTAGTAGTAGCTAGTCAAAATCTGAACATCAACTGCTACTGACATAAAAACCTACTTGCAGAGCTCCTAGCGGAGTTGTCCAGAAGAGAGAAAGCAGCTAATATTAAACCTGATCCTGATATTGATGTCTACATGAAGGTGAGCGAGATTTGTGTTAGTTAAAACACTAGTCTAGCATTCCCTTAACGAACATCCGTGTTGAAATTAATGGTATGTGTTTAACCAAGCTTTAATTTTGTCACTTCTGGTGTTACAGGCAGCAGCAAGAGAAGGTCAGGAGTCCAGCGTTGTCACAGATTATGTCTTAAAGGTAATTTCAGCAAGGAGTTCACTAATGTCATCAATTGTTTATCACAAACACAATTTGGCCTAATTCATTTATTTCCTTCTCTCTACAGATACTGGGATTGGAAATTTGTGCTGATACCATGGTTGGGGATGAAATGATAAGGGGTATATCTGGAGGACAGAGGAAGCGTGTCACAACTGGTGAAATGCTGGTTGGACCATCGAAAGCTTTGTTTATGGATGAGATTTCTACAGGATTGGACAGTTCAACAACTTTCCAAATTGTGAACTCGCTCAAGCAATCCATTCACATTCTCAATGGAACTGCCCTTATTTCCCTACTCCAGCCAGCTCCAGAAACTTATAATCTGTTTGATGACATTATTCTCATATCAGATGGACAGATTGTTTACCAAGGTCCTCGAGAGAATGTACTTGAGTTTTTCGAATATATGGGATTCAAATGCCCTGAAAGAAAAGGCGTGGCTGACTTCTTGCAAGAAGTATGTATATATATGGACTTTACATTTATTTCCGTGGAGTATTCTTTGTGTGAAGAGAAACTTGATTACATAAACTTCCATGACGCTTATGAACCATGAATTTGATTGTAGGTTACGTCTAAGAAAGATCAACGGCAGTACTGGGCACGTAGAGATCAGCCCTACCGCTTTGTAACGGTCAAGGAATTTTCAGAGGCATTCCAATCATTCCATCTTGGACGGAGGATTGGAGATGAACTTGCAACTCCATTTGATAGAAGTAAGAGCCACCCTGCTGCCTTGACAACCAAAAAGTTTGGCATTGGAAAGATGGAGCTGCTTAAAGCCTGCTTCTCAAGAGAGTACTTGCTCATGAAGAGGAACTCCTTCGTCTACGTTTTCAAGATTAGCCAAGTAATTTTCAAGAATATTTACATTATCCTGGCTTCCACTTTGAACATAAAACATAGTTCTCAAGATCATTAATCTTTGTCGTTTTTCGTAGTTCTCATGACCGTTAATCTTTGTCATTTTTCGTCCAGCTTGTAGTAATGGCATTCATGACTATGACACTTTTCCTGCGAACAAAGATGCACCGAGGCACCGTTGATGATGGCGGAATCTATTTGGGTGCTTTGTTCTTCACTGTCATAACTGTCATGTTCAATGGTATGGCTGAGATATCCATGACCATTGCAAAACTTCCTGTTTTTTACAAGCAAAGGGACTTTCTGTTCTATCCTGCGTGGGCCTTTTCTATTCCACCGTGGATCATTAAGATCCCAGTTACATTAGTAGAAGTGGCTACCTGGGTGTTCATAACTTATTATGTCATTGGATTTGATCCAAATTTGGGAAGGTAATACACAAAACTACAGAAACTTAAACTTATGCTTATAGAACCTTGTATGTAAATATACATATACATCCTTAGCTAATACAAACTGTGATGGAATTTCTACAGGTTTGCTAAGCAGTACATTCTGCTTGTGCTTGTTAATCAGATGGCCTCCGGACTATTTCGGTTCATTGCTTCACTTGGAAGGGACATGATCGTTGCAAACACTTTCGGGTCATTTGCTCTGCTTATACTATTTGCATTGGGTGGCTTTATATTGTCAAGAGGTATACTAAGTGTACTGCTATGCTTTAAAGTTCCAATTCTATGTTAAGTCAAGCCTGACATTGTTCCTTTTCTTGATGTTTCAGAGGACATTAAGAAATGGTGGATATGGGGTTACTGGTCATCTCCTCTGATGTATGCTCAGAATGCGATAGCTGTTAATGAGTACCTTGGACATAGTTGGAACCATGTAAATTCCAGGAACTGTCCATACAAATTCAATGTTCTTTCCCTGGATCACCAACTTACCTCGCAATTTATTTCTTTAAATGCAGAACCTAAACTCAAACAACGAAACACTAGGTGTTCAAATAATGAAGGCTCGTGGTTTCTTCCCACAATCATACTGGTACTGGATAGGAATAGGAGCAACCATCGGTTTCATGTTCATATTCAACTTCCTTTATACCTTGGCTCTTACTTACCTCGACCGTAAGTGTTATTCACCTTAAGTTTTCATGGTTTCAGAATGTGAATTCTTGTGTTAATGTCTTGAACTGTATACGATGCAGCATTTGGGAAGGCTCAGGCTGTTATTCTTGAAGATTCTGAATCCAATGATAAAACTGGAGGAGCTATTCAGTTATCAAATCGTGGAAATGATGAAGGAAACATGTCGTATATAACCGAAGACAATGATGAGGCCAATCGTAAAAAGAAGAAAGGAATGGTTCTTCCATTTGAACCACATTCCATCACCTTTGACGATGTGACGTACTCTGTCGACATGCCACAGGTATTGGCAGTTGGGAAGATCAGATTTATCTTGTAAAATTGCAAATTTAAGAAGGCATAGGGTTATTTAGTTGATTTTGTACTCTGCAGGAAATGAAGAATCAAGGAGTTGTTGATGATAAATTGGTACTTCTAAGGAGTGTTAGCGGCGCTTTCAGGCCTGGTGTTCTCACAGCTTTAATGGGTGTCAGTGGTGCTGGGAAAACCACTCTGATGGACGTGTTGGCTGGCAGGAAAACTGGAGGTTACATTGATGGCAACATAAAGATTTCTGGGTACCCAAAGAAGCAAGAAACTTTTGCTAGAATCTCAGGATACTGTGAGCAGAATGACATTCACTCTCCACATGTTACTGTTTATGAATCCTTACTCTATTCAGCTTGGCTTCGTCTTGCCCCTGATGTCGATGCCAAAACAAGAGAGGTAGGCATTCAAGTTTAGAATTCTGTTTCGGTTTCGTGTTTTCTAGCAAACAGTTAGCTTGACCTTGCGCTCTTTCCTTTTAGATTCTTCTGAATGAGAAAACATTTAGCTACTCCTGGCAAAACCAATAATGTAAAACTTTATTGCAGATGTTTATTGAGGAAGTCATGGATCTTGTAGAATTAAACCCATTGCGTCATGCATTAGTTGGGATGCCTGGTGTAAATGGTCTATCTACCGAGCAACGCAAACGGCTTACTATTGCCGTTGAACTAGTAGCCAATCCCTCTATCATTTTCATGGATGAACCAACTTCAGGACTGGATGCTAGGGCTGCTGCAATTGTTATGAGAACCGTCAGAAACACTGTGGACACGGGAAGAACAGTTGTGTGCACCATCCATCAGCCAAGTATTGATATATTTGAAGCATTCGATGAGGTAAGCAATGCTGACAGATCATGGGACTCTAGTTTATTGCAGGTTCTTCAACATACTTACTTTACTTTTTTTATGAACGCTCAATTGCAGTTGTTTTTGTTGAAACGAGGAGGACAAGAGATATATGTTGGACCACTGGGTAGTCAATCTTGCCATTTGATTAAATATTTTGAGGTGAATGTTTTTATTCATATTCTAACTGTAAAAATTTGCATTTGAGTTTACTGGCTAATTTTGTATCATTCTTTCTTAAAGGATATTCAAGGAATTAGTAAGATCAAAGATGGTTACAATCCAGCAACTTGGATGTTAGAAGTTACAACCACAGCACAAGAAATGGCTATGGGGGTTGATTTTGCAGACATTTACAGGAATTCAGACCTGTACAGGTATGTTGTTGATTTACCGAATAACAACTTAGATGGTGAATTTGAGTCCGTTGAAGATGACCTTGTTCTTGCAATAACTGAAATGAAAAAGAGGAAAATTGCTATAAAGATTTTACATATGTTTGGCCTTTTCTTTTTCAGGAGAAATAAAACAATGATAGCAGAGTTAAGCAAGCCTGCACCTGGTTCAAAGGACCTCTATTTCCCTACACAATACTCCCAGCCATTTATGACACAATGTGTGGCTTGCTTATGGAAGCAACATTGGTCGTACTGGAGAAATCCCCCATACACTGCTGTTAGATTCCTCTTCACCACATTTATAGCCATCATGTTTGGAACAATATTTTGGAAGCTTGGCTCCAAGACGTAAGTTGCAATACATTAGTGAAAATCCACAGACAAGCACTTTATATCCCCCCTGTAATCACGTTCATGTGTCCAAAACTGCAGGTCCAAACAACAAGATCTTTTCAATGCTATGGGTTCCATGTACTCAGCTGTTATTTTCCTGGGTGTGCAAAATGCATCATCGGTGCAGCCTGTTGTGGCCATCGAGAGGACAGTCTTTTACAGGGAAAGAGCTGCTGGAATGTATTCAGCTATGCCCTATGCCTTGGCGCAGGTAAGTGATTTCCTGATTACATCTAGTAGACTACCAGAAAATTCATGGACTACTCCTTACCAATCATTTCACTCCTTCAGTCCCTTATTGAGCTACCACATGTCTTTGCTCAAGCCGGTGTCTATGCTGTTATAACCTATGCAATGATTGGGTTCGAATGGACTGCAGCAAAGTTCTTTTGGTATTTGTTCTTCATGTACTTCACTCTGCTCTACTTCACCTTCTATGGAATGATGGCTGTTTCCATAACACCAAACCACCACATAGCATCAATTATCTCTGCAGCATTTTACTCAATCTGGAACCTCTTTTCAGGATTCATAATGCCCCGTCCTGTAAGTATTGAAAACTCTTACGCAATACCAATTCACTTTCTTACAAATGCTTTGAGCTAATGATATTCCTCGTTTTCGCTGCTTGGTATATAATATAACAGAGAATGCCAGTTTGGTGGAGATGGTACTACTGGGGATGTCCAATTTCGTGGACATTGTACGGTTTATTTTCAGCACAGTTCGGAGACATTCAAACTAAAATTGAAAGTGGTCAAACAGTGGAGCAGTTTCTGAGAGATTACTATGGTTTCAAACATGATTTTCTTGGAGTAGTTGCAGTTGTGGTTTTTGGTTGTGCTGTCCTGTTTGCCTTCATTTTCGGATTCGCAATCAGGGCGTTCAATTTCCAGAGACGGTAGAATTTTGTTTTCTACTTTGATTCCTGCATATGCATATATAGAAGTGGTACAAGGTATTCATTTACTGTTACATGGGAGTACTGAAGAACAAATGGGTATATAGTACGTATATATGTTCTTATCAATGCAATTTGTAAGAATTTAGCATAGATACTTGTGTTGTACTGTCGCAAAGCAAATTGTATCTTGCAGAACCATTTTGTTCATGGAAAGTTACAGTGCATTATTTTATCAAATTACATATTTGCCGCGTCTAACAGGGTTGCTGGAAATCATTAAACAAAACTTAGAATTGGGAAACAAACTCTTAAGACAGTTTAAGTAAGTGGTACTCTTAGACACGCTTGCATGTTTGTAGTTGTGCCGACAGCATAGAATCAGACATTACGATAAGCATCCACCAAATATTTGTATCTTCTCATGGCGTCCGTGTGGGATAGTCCTACTAAGTCCTCAAAGATGAATGGCTTAAAAAGCGAAGGATGTTCTTCATCCACAAGCTCTTCTGGTGCTTTTACTATGAAGCCCTGCACAAATACTGAAAAAAGCCCTGCTGAGTATCTTGGCCGATTTCCACTCATCATCACCCGATGTTTTGCAGTATTCAGACGACCGTTTGTCCAGGCCTACAATATCATTTCTTCAGTTAACAAGAAACAATTTGAATAGTGCTTGTTTCTAGGATCATTTCTGTCCAGTTGAATTGCTTGGAAGTTATGGTAGAACTAAGGAGACTTGCGCGCAAGGCCTCACCAAACATGACAATGAAGGAGCCAAGGAGAGGATTGACCTTGATCCATTCTCCGGATTGGGCTTCTATTTCTAGCCCATCACCCTCAGTCTGATACAATATGCTCATGTACCGATGAGCGAGTCGGGATTTGGATCTTCTGTCTAAGATAACTCTATCTTATTTTGTCTAATAACAAAATGACGTCACCTTTGTTAAAAAATTTAAGCATGCGTTTCTCTCCTCTATCCTATCTGCCTACACCGTGCAGTAATTTTTTAAAGTCAAGCCAGATAGGAGTCGCGTCTTTCTATGGGAGAACTTTAGCTATTATAATGATAAAGTGTTTTTAATTTGATTTTAATTTATGAAATAAATTTAAAATTTAAATGAAAAATAAAAAACAATAAATCAAATATCAATTATATTTTTAATTATCAATAATGTTATTATTAAAATTTTCAGAAAATTTTTGATTTTGTATTTTTAATTTCTACTATTCCACGATACATTATTTATTTATGAAATGTATTTAGTAAATTATTTATTTATTTTTTATTTATGTACATAATTAATTATTTGTCTTTATTCTATAAGTGTCTTAATTTTTGTTTGTTTAATTCTTTCTATCTTGATGATGAGTATAAACATATATTTTTATCTTTATTATTATTAAGAACAAAATTAATTAATTATAATTTAATTTCTATTATTATTATGAAATTTGTTATAATTAGTTTTTTTTCTTCTTATCATTATTAACTTTATTATTATGATTAATTTAATTTATTGTTATTGTTTTCTGACTTTAGTATACATAGTTATTATTATAAATCTTATTTCTATTTTATTATATTTAATATTAATATTAGTTTTATTATTATTATTATTAAATTAAAATATTCTGATCTATTTGATTTATTATTATTATTATTATTAATAAATTCGTCATTATTATTAATTATATTCTTTTTATTATTGAATGTATTAATTGTATTATTTTTATTAATGACATTTATTATTATGCAAAGAGCAATATATTACTTATTACATAATTTTAAACCATAATAATAATTAAAACATTTAAATTAATAAGAATAATTAAAGAAACATTATAATAATTAATAATAATAATAAGGAATATAAAATTAGCAAAAATTATAACAATTCTTAAAATAATTAATAAATGAACAAATTATAAGGAATTAGCAAAAATAAATATATCAATTTGTCCTTATTATTATGAAGAAAAAAAATAATAATTAGGAATTTAATCATATTATTTAATATAATCAATAACTAAATAATTAAATAATAATAAGAATAATAGTAAGTAGAAATTTTATTATTATCAAAAATTTAAACAATTAAATTAATAAGAATAGTTAAAGAAACATAATAATATAATTTATAATAATAATAAGGTCTTATTATTATTATAAATTATATTATTATGTTTCTTCTTATTATTATTAAATTTATTGCATAGTATTTATTAAATTTTATTATTATTATTATTATTATTAAATTCCTTATTAATATTAAATATTATTAATATTCATAAGTATATATTTGAAATGGATTAGAAAAACTAGAAGTATAAATTTGAAATGTGGGTTTTTGAAAAAAATTGAAAGTTTGAATTTTATGAGAATGAATAGTAATAGTGTTGAATTTTCAAGCTAAAACATTCATGAATTTTTCTATGATTATCTAGGTAGATTTTGACAAAATTGTATCTATAAAAGTTGTAGATATTTCTTTTAGCTTTCCATTATGAAATTTTTAGACTTTGGAGTTGAAAGATATGATATTCAAAAGTTTGTAATATTACATGAGATGGGCATTCGGGATAGTTGCATTGGTTTGAAAATTTAACCCTTATACAGGCAAAAATTTGTTTTTGAGATCTTCATGAAAGTTGTAGGTCTAGAAATCTTCTTCAAAATAGTTTTTGAATCATCTTAATATGATATTTGTAGCAAAAGTTATGGCTATTTTACCAAACAGGTCTGGAGAAGAGAAAAGGGAGGAAGAGGGCGAATCCGCTGAAGGCGTGCGTAGCTCGTGATCGCGAGTCCACCAATGATGCGCGTGAGCTAACCTGAACATGTTTTACTATTTTGGTCATAACTTTTTCGTCCGACCTCCAAATGACCTAATTTTTAAAGCATTGGATTCCTAACACATTTCTCTATCTCTGCACAAAAATTTGTAGCTTTTGGTTTTGATTTGAAAAAGATAAATTGAATCTAAGTGAGGAGATCAATGGCAAGAGTATGAGTTAGTTATTTTTACTGAACATGCTTCAATATTTTGGTGATATCTTGATCAGTAGGATTCCAAATAAGATGAATTTTAATTTGGAGTAAACTAGAGATATAGGCCTACAAATTATCTCCAGAAGTCGAATTTTAATTCTTTCTCTAAGATATTGAATTTCTGGACGGAAGTTGTACATAATACACTATGTTTGAATATGGATAACCCGATAATGTTTGAGGCATATCTTTCAAATTACTGAATCAAATTCAATGATTTTGGTGTCAATGGAAAGATAAGACATAGAGAAACACTTTTATAGAAGAGAGTTTGACCAAATTACCTTATTTTCACCTTCGGATTGAACGTGAACAGTAGACCTAAAAGGGGTATCTTGGAAAAAATCTGAAAGTGATTCAATGAATTATGAATTGTGATTTAATGGTTTTATTGAGGTATAAACCTAAGTATAAATGATACTTAGATGAGTTTTGATATAAGATTGATTTTGTGATAAAATTGATGGCTAAATACTGGGGTTTATCGTAAGCATGCATTGTATATAATTCATTTCATACATGTGTATTATTGAATACTTATAATTGTGCATATTGTGATATATGTATATGTTGTTTAAAATACATGAAAGTTATGCATTTTATTGAATACTTATAATTGTGCATTATTCATGAAAGTTGTATTATTGAATACTTATAAAAGTATTCCTCTATGTCTTATCTTTCCATTGACACCAAAATCACTGAATTTGTTTCAGTAATTTGGAAGATATGCCTCAAACATTATCGGGTTATCTATATTCAAAAATAATGTACTATGTACAACTTCCATCCAGAAATTCAATATCTTAGAGAAAGAATTGAAATTAGACTTCTTAAGATAATTTGTAGGCCTATATTTCTAGTTTACTCCAAATTAAAATTCATCTTATTTGAAATCCTACAGATCAAGATATCACCAAAATACTGAAGCCTGTTCAGTAAAAATAACTAACTTATACTCTTCCCACTGATCCCCTCACTTAGATTCAATCCATCTCTTTCAAATCAAAATCAAAAGCTACAAATTTTTGTGGAGAGATAAAGAAATGTGTTAGGAATCCAATGCTTCAAAAATCAGGTCATTTGAAAGTCGGACGAAAAAGTTATAGCCAAAGTGGTAAAACATGTTCAGGCTGACTCGAGCGCATCATCGACGGACTCGCAGTCGCGAGCTGCGCGCGCCTTCGACGGATTCGCGATCATGACTTTCGCCCTCTTCCTCCCTTTTCTCTTCTCTAGACCTGTTTGAAAAAATAGCTATAACTTTTGCTACAAATATCGGATTAAGGTGATTCAAAAACTATTTTGAAGAAGACTTCTAGACCTACAACTTTTATAAAGACCTCAAAAACAAATTTTTGCCTCTATAAGAGTTAAAATTTCAAACCAATGCAGCTGTCCCGAATGCCCATCCCATGTAATATCACATACTTCTAAATATCATATCTTTCAACTTCAAAGTCCAAAAATTTCATACTTTATATCAATGGAAAGCTAAAAGAAATATCTACAACTTTTATAACACAATTTTGTCAAAATCTGCCTAGATAAATACAGAAAAGTTCATAAATGTTTCAGCTTGAAAATTCAACACTGTTACTATTCATTCATATAAAATTCAGACTTCCAATTTTTTTCAAAAACCCACATTTCTAACTTTTCTACTCCATTTCAAATTTATACTTATTAATATTAATATTAATAATATTTAATATTAATAAGGACTTTATTAATAATAATAATCATAATCATAATCATAAATAATTTAATAAATACTCTGTAATAAATTTAATAATAATCAAAGAAACATAATAATATAATTCATAATAGATCGG
>JANZLD010000005.1:8694395-8736777 GCA_026413575.1 Erythroxylum carthagenense | reverse complement strand
GTAGTTTCTAAAATTAGAATTAATTATTTTCAATTAGATTGAAATTAATTAATTAGACTTCTTGAAATTAAGAAAAACATTTTCTTAAATTATTAAGAAAATTGTTTCTTAATTAAATTTATTATTTCAATTTGATTGAGATAAATTAAATTCTTAATTTTATTTGTTTAGAGAATTACTATTTTATTTATTTAGAAATTGTTTCTTTATTTACAAATAATAACTGTCTTGATTTATTAGAAAGGATATTATCTTGATTAAATTTTGAAAAATGTTCTCATGAAAAGGAACTTTCTTTGATAATTTAAAAATGTTTTTCTAATTTAGTAAAAAAAAATTCTAATTTATTAAGAAATCAATCTCTAAATAAATAATATAATAACTTTCTTAATTAAATTTAAAAATGTTTTATTTAATTTTGAAAGTAGTTTCCTTTTTGAGTTTAGAGAATAGTTTTCTAATTAAGGAAAAATAATTTCTAATTAGATTAGAAATAGTTTTCTAATTGGATTAGAATGTGTAACTTATATAATTTTGAAAAGAAGTATTTCTAAATTGTAATAAGTAAGAAGTACCATTTATTGAAAATTGTTTTCAATTAAAATTTATCAAATGAGTCAAGATAATTGGAAATAGTTTTCAATTGGATTTGAAAATTGTTTTTAAATCAAATTAAATTTCTATTTGGAATAGGAATTTAATTTATTTATGAATTAATAATTTTAATATAATTTTCCAAGGAGTTGAAAATATTATTTTAGATTATGAAGATCAATAATTAGAATCAAACGAAGCTTCATGTTTTATGCATATAATTGATTATGAGTACATAATTTGCATACTTTATTTATATGGTTGATATTTATATTAGATGCATGATAAATTGTACATTTTATATGAGTGATATTTTACATGCAATTTGTGTTTGATGAGACAAATGAAATTAAATCCCTCGTTAAAATTTTAAGTACACATTAAGAACGTGATCGTTATCTTCCATTGTTATAAGAATAAACCATAGTTCTATTTATTGTAGGCTTGTTGAGCAAACTTAATTCCGCTTTAACCCAAACACGTTTAATTTTATGATGGTGGGTTTTACTTAACTAAATTTCTGTGATTTAGATTAGCAAACTCATGATCACATGAATTTAGAGGCAAGGTTAGGAACAATATAAGATATATTTTGACAAGAGTTATCACTTAACGGATCTAGAAGTCACATGATATGTGATTGATGAAGTTGTTATCTACCTAATTTAAGTCTAGTTGGTTTGTTGAGCAAACTTAAGGTCAACTATATGTGAATAGGATCTTAGCCCACTAGAGATATTAGAGTAATCTTTCTGAATAGTAGTGAGGGCTATTATTTTGAATAAAATAGTGGAAGTAACCAAATGCACTTTAAAGTCCTAATCTTATTTGGTAGTAATGGCATATAATTGATTACTTGTTTTTCTTACATTTATATTTTGTTTTTAGTGGAATCTACCTTATTTAGTATAGTTGATACTAAGTTAGTGAACCCAAGTTCTTGAATATAGGATATGTTTGAGAAAAGTTCTCAAAAGTTAGATAGAAAATTGTATGCTCATTATGCAATTTTGTTGTAATCCCCATTGAGGATATGACAACAAAGTTGTTAAGATATGTCAAAATCATAAAGATGACAAAATGTATTGGCATTTTGAGTTGATTAATGTCTTGTAAACTTTTTAAGACGACATGTAAGATGTATGTCAACACTATGATAGTAAAATGCGAGGGGTTGCATGAAGTAGGCCTGAAAGGTATAGTACCTTGTTGGAATTGTTCCACTTAATTTAGCCTACAAAAAATATAATTGTGGACTACAATTAAAGGCTTAGCAACAGTATGATAATAGTTGTCATTAAAAGAAAATTGCTTGACTTTTCTTGCCTATATGTGATATGATAGAGATCATATGGATTTCCTAGTTCATGCTTATATGTATTTGATACTAAATTTCGATTCAACATTATTGTAATGTTCAAAGCATGATAAGAAATAAATTGTTAAGTAAAAATAGTTGATCCAAATTTATGTAGATTGTTTGTATATTGAATCAAAGGAAACTTATGCTAAATATAAATGGCAAGAATAAAAAGTTGGATAACCGAGATTATCCTTTTATCCCATATTGGTTAAATCAATATAACGGCAATCATAAAGTTACATAATAGGATATATGTATCCTTTTGATTATGAATTGTATGGAACTTGTGAAACTTATATAGTTAAAGAATAACCAAATCAATCTTTGGTAAAAGGATGATGATGGTATTGAATTGTTAAATGTTATACATGCGATGTATTGGATGGAATAACAATTCATAAAAGGATAATATTATATTTGATTATATTACTAATGACTTTATGTGATATAGTCATATGTAGTATTAAATGAAATGTTGATTTAAAATTTTGAAACTTCAAATTGTTTAAATCTATATAAAAGTAAAGCATTGGGAATGCTAAAGCAATTCAATGAGATCGTTGTGATAAGTTTTAAAATTTCAGTTATCTATAGGGAATGAGATTCTTTAGTGAATTCCTTCACAACTAAATTCATAAGTGTATGGATTTATGTAAGGAGTAAAATACAATATGAGATATTGTATGATGCAATAGTATTTCTTTTATATCAATGCCTAGTATAATGACTTACCTTCTATAGTTTCAGTTGAATCAATTAGCAAGGTTTCATATTAGATATGAAATGCTAAGTCTTTAAAAGACTTAAAGTTGATGATTTAAGGATGTGACGCTTAGTTGAAGCATAGCTATAATCCATTAAGTTTAGAACTAAATTGGATAATAAAATATTATGAGATATCCAAAAGATTAGATATAATCGTACGGATTCATTGAACAAATTGTTTGATTCAATGTATATTTATAGGAGAATGGTTCTCAAGATAAGTAGTGGGAGTAAAAAGGAATTTGAAAAGTTCAAATCTTATAACATTCCATCTAATTGAACTAATGCCTTTAATGATGCATTTGATGTATAGTTGAAAGGCTACGAACTTTCACGATGAATTCAAAGAGTTTGTTTTGGAGATGAATATAAATTTATCACGTCTACAAGAAGGTAAGTAGGAGTATAGTTGTCTTCTTTAGTGAGACTATGTGGAGGCATATTACTCACAGAGAACAAAAGTTCTAACTTTCAGTTGTTGAACACATAATTTTCAAGAACCACTCTTGTTGGATATGAAAAAGTAATAGCTTAATTATGGGAATTAGATCTATAGAGATAGATTAGACGTCCTTAACTTTTTCTAAGTCCAAGTGCATAGATAATGTACTAAAGATGTTTAGTATTTAAGATATCAAATGCTTGTGAAGTATTAAAGATATTCATTACCATATGTGTGAGTTGATATTTGAGTTTAAGATGATAAGGATATAACTTTAGAAGTAAATCCTAATTAAGGTTTATTTACTTAGAACAATATCATTTAGGATTGGAAAAGTTACAATGCAGCAATTGGTTGCTAATTAAGCCATAATACATTTTTATTTAGTGGAAATGATTAATTGGATCAACAAGTTCTTTAATGAACTTGATGTAGTTTCTTTGCATTGTTCAAGAAAGTAATTTACTATAGAACAGTAGAGCCATTAGACATGCATAAGGAGTTGATGTCTCATCAAAGATCCAAGAATATATTTAGGCAAATTTTCTTAATTATGATGATAATTAAGATGGGAGTTGTAAGATTTAATCAAGTGCTCACTATAGAGAGTCTTGTAGAATTCTCTCATTAAGCCACCGCCCCCTAGTTGTGGAATAATTGTCATATGGTGATATGGTAAAGGATACTTAAACAATTGGTTTAGTGCAAGTGGGAGGTTGTTGGTTTATGCCCTGTAGCCAATTACTTTGGTTGTAGTTTAATGACAAATTATTTAAAAGTATTCTTTATCTTGTATATGTTTAGATATATATGATGAAGTTCATGAGATAATTGTACATTGCAAATGAAATTATAATAAGATTATAATTATGAGATTCATATTACATTTATATATTATTCCTAAATGTTCCTAGTCATTGTTCTATTAAGATTGGACATTAATAGAACATAAAAAGACTAACACACATTTTGTTTTTCCTTATGAAAGAAGTAGTTGATCTCATAGGCTAAAGTATAAAGATACTTAAATAAACGTGTGGGTGCTTGCTAGAGAACAAGTTCACTGAACAGACCCGATATGAGAAATCCATTAAAAACATTACTTGTATGTCTATAGAATTCTCATTGTGATTATTGTATAAGTAATCCTTTGACTTGAGGTCATCAAAATTATCTTATATGGAGATTGCTATGTTTTGATACTACTTATGATCTATTTAATCATAGGTCATTTAATCGGTAGTCATTAGATGTAGCATAAACTATATAGAGATAATTGAGTGATCAAAATATGATTCATCAACCTAAAGTAATTAGGGAGAATGTTCCGTTGTTCTCGATTAGTATTGATTTGAGAAATCCTTGGCCAAGGTGAAATGACGCTTTGTAAATAATTTACAAATGTCATTAATTGAATCAGTAGCTAATGGAAAAGAACTAATATGATTAGACTCAAAATAGAGTAGACATTAATTCTATACTCTATGTATAATAGGAATATTGTATGATGAAATGATTAAATTATACAGAAAAATTATGCACGGAAAGGTTCATCAAAACTACTTTGACATTTCTTAATATTTGGGTGGTCATGATGCGTTGTTAGACATCAATCTTGATCTATGATTATAAATTGTTTAATTGGAGAATTAGAGATAAATTAAAAGTAGTTTTAATTTATCTAATTTTAATTATGAATTAAAATTATAATTTATAATAATTACCAACATATTTGAGAACCTAATAGGTCTCACATATAGAATGAGTTGAAGAAAGCAAAATTAATTTAATCAGATTGAACTTGATTAAATATGAGAAACTTTATGATTAAATATGAGATATTTAATAAATAGAGATCAATATGAGATATTGAATCTTATATGGGCATAATTGATATTAAACTACGATTATTAGTAATTCTAATTAAAGTTTAATTGAAATTAGAATTAATTTCAATTAAATTACTAAAACGTTCAATGCTTATTATAAATAAGCTTAAGCTCTATAGAGCTAGTACTTTTTACTTAATCCTGTTTGTAAGAGTTACAGAGTTTTCTCAACCTATTCTGTGGATACTGTTAGAGGCCGGACACTTGTACGGCTACGGTAGTTGAGACGGATCAATTCAAGGAATACAACAAGATAAAGATCAAGCTTCGGAATAAGATACGAAGTAAATTACGCTTTATTATGCTTTGTGTTAATTATTTTATAGAATTAAATAGATCATCAACCAGAGCTGTAGATCTAGGAAACAAACTCTTACACAATATAAGTGGTACTCTTAGACACGTTTGCATGTTTACAGCATAGAATCAGACATTACGATAAGCATCCACCAAATGTTTGGACCCTCGAGTGGATACTTTTACAAAGTCCTCAAAGATGAATGGCTTAAATAGCGAAGGATGTTCCTCATTCACAAGCTCTTCTGGTGGTCTTACTAATTAATATGAAGCCCTGGGCTTGTAGATACTAGGTTGGACTGCTGGATTGGGAATGCTAATTCAGATTAACTGTTGTTAATTGGATTTGGATCCATGTTTTAACGAGTCTAATGAAGTATTAATTGAAAAACTATGGTTGTCACTGACGTTGACGGTCTACCAAACCAAGACAGAAAGCAGAATATGAGATAAAATTAATTCCGTTATCCAATTCTTTCTATGGCATCCGCATCGCCATTATTAATTTTTATCAATTGTTCCTGTTTTTTTTTAATTATTCTAATTTTGTTTCTAATTTGATCTTCTGGACGTTTGATTTGTTTAATGATATAACACTACTTCTAGATCACTAAACACGCGAAGTTATTCTTTTCCAACGATGCAGAGGGTCATGGGAATATAACAAATTAAATAAATTTTAAAATAATTTAATGATTATTTTTTTAAAATTAATATAAATTAGAACAAAACTATATTTTTATTGATGTGCCTCAAATATTATATAAATGTCTATCTAACGTTTTAATTTGAGTTGTATGAATTTCAAAAAAATAATATTACATTAAAATTTTTGAACCTAAGTTAAAAAAATTCAAAATATCAAACATTTTAAATATATTTTCTGAAATTATGTGTAACAGAAACTTATATTAAAATAGTTTATATAATACAAAGTTAGAATATACTACTAAATATAGGGCTTCTTGCTTTGCAGAAATTTAAAGAGGATTATAATATACACAACCTTTTTCATATCTTTTTAAAAAGATTGATTCTGTGAGCTAAAGGTTAAAGGGTCACAAAGTAATTTTCTTTTCTTTAATGGATAATATTCCGCGAGGTCAATAACCATGGTGGATGGTTTCTTGTTTTGCAATGGATAATATTCCACGAGGTCAGTAACCAAGGTGGATGGTTTCTTGTTTTGCAATGAATAGGGTTATGTTATAAGGGAAAACACATCACTGGTGACGTTGGTTATTTTAGTATTCAAAAAATGAAGATATTGCTATACTATTAAAAAATTATATAAAAAGTACATACATTAAATAAATTATAAAAATATAATTAAATTATTTAATAGATCATATTTGTATGAGCAAAGTCGCACATTACCAGCTTCCTCCCTCACAACCATCGAAGACTTTGAGATGAGTCTCACAAACATTCAAACCCTAATTTTCAATTCCACCATTAATAAGAGTGTTATGTGTTTGTGTCACATTCAAGTGGAACAATGTCAACTTCACAGATCATAAAATTTCAAAGCCATGCGCTATGAAATTTTAACGACTTGACGTAAACATCTAAAGGAACATCCGCATAGTTTAAAATTAGAAGGAAGGAAGGATTTGACATTTGAGTGATGAACGATGATGCCTTGAAAGACTCGAAGAAAAAATGAAGGTTATAATGATTTCTGATCTAATCATGGATATTTTACCTTGCTTATGTACGCCAACTCAACAAGACTATTTAACGGATAGTCTAGATCTCCTGTTTAATATTAGGGTATTTTATTGTGTCTAATAAATCTCATCTGTTTATTTATGTGAATTTTGTTTAAGTCCCGCGTGAATCTCACAAAATAAATAGTTAAAATTTTATGGACAGAATAAGACAGGATAATATTAAACAAAGGATCTGTTCCCTTTAATGGAAGCCATAGTTAGTCAATAAACGTATGCTAGATTGAGCTCAAATTCGAGTTCCAACTTAATTGAATTAGATATGAAATTAGTTTAATTATTTTTATTTAAAATTTAAAAATAACAAAATGATACTATTTTTATTTAAAATATTCAAACTTTAAATTTAAATTTAAATTTTTATAAAAATTGAGGCCTATATTTAAATATTATTTTTACGTGTAACTGAGTTATCTCCTTACTTTTTGATATTTTAATAATAATATTTTGATGCAGGGTAAGTGGACTTGGTGTAATTTATCAAAAGTAGTCGACGCATCTAGTAAGACATGACTGATTGGCTTGTTTGTTTTAGGGAATGGTTCGAAAGCAAACGACAGAACATATATTTTTTTAAGATGGCCACTTAAAAGTGATGCCTGCAACTTGCAAGATGTATTAAGAATTTCACGTTTCTTTCATTAGATACTTCTAATCCTTAATCGTACATTGTTATGACGATTTGATTTTTAATAAGTATGAAATTATATAACCATTTATAAATTTACTGAAAATCTGATAGATTTCTTGGTCAAATTGACAAAGAAAAGATTTGATTAAGGTTCTCTGTCATTTTCTTTCCTTTCATTTCAATAAAAAGTTGTTCATACTCGAATCTTCTTATATGAATTCATCAACGTGTCACTTATTAGTGTATTACTAACAAACAGTTAAAAAAAACTACAAATGGTCATATAGCTAAAACAATATGTAAACTTTCAATAACAACTGGATTCTTTTTACGGTGGTAATCATTGAATAAAGTTGGGTGCCTTCGGTTTTTTATTGGGCGATCTGATTCCTAAGGGCCTACTTCTTCCTCCTTTATAGGGGATGTAATCTTCTGTGCCAACAATTCTAGTCCCACCCTGTGCCACTCTATCCTAGCTATTTATTTATGTGTCTTGTGCCACTCCATCCTAGTCATTCATTTACGTGACCAGGTAGGGCCAGAATTGCTAGCACAAAGAATTTGATGAGTTTATAAACTCTTTACTTTTGTCTTAGTTTTTGTTACTGGCTGATTAGTAATCGTAACAAAATCATTATGACTTGGCTTGTATTCAATTTCTCCATATTATATGATGTATCAATGTCATATTAACAAATCATTTCATTGTAATACATAATGATCATTAGTTACGCATCCCAGATCGAGCGTGATAAGGTATAATAAATAAAGAAATGCAGAAAAAACCTTATTTCGGTTTTATAACTTCAAATGAGTTTTTCGAAGCAGAAACGAGTGCGAATTTATCGCCTTATTCACGGGAATCGCTCACTAAGACGCTGTCAACGTCTTTCTACAGTTTTCTCAAAACATAAGCTCTCTTAACAAGTCAAAGAATCCTTATGCTTACGAATAATATGAGCAACTGCAGGAGACCTTAATCTTTATATATAGCTTTTATATCAGACTTTCCCATCACAGACCCGATATGGGTCTAGTCTACACTGATCGAGATATATTTTTCACTCGAACTTCAACTTATTAATTTATATCATTTATTGAGTCACTTTATTATCTTTATTCGGATCAAATTATGTAAGTTAACCGATAAGTATTTGAAAAACTAAAAAATGCAATTAAATATTGTCCAACTTTATGGGAAAAGTCAAAAATATCCAACATTCTCCCCTTTGGACAATACTTAATTGCGGCATTGACTCAAGTTGAAAATAATTTAAAAACTCGGTTAAGCTACACTACTGTATTAGTCGACTAGGTTTAAAAATAAAATATTAGATTCAAAGATAACGAAAGTTCATCATTCCATCCTGTAAGGCTTTTGATACCAAAAATTATCAAATACATGTGTCATGTGCAACACAGATTCAATACAATCACATATACCTAATACCTTACTAATATGAATGAGAAAATAGAGTGCGGCAAACTGGGATGATATCTTTATGATCTAAATTATTATCATCTTTATTTGTAGGTCTTGATTTCTTCAACTTTATGCTAAACTGCATTGGAAAAATCATGTTTTCTTTCATCGAATGCTAAACAATATTAGAAAAAACTTATTTCCTCTCACCAAATGTTAAACTGTATCAGAGGAAATATTTATGCTCTTCAACTGAATGCTAAACTACATTAGAGAACCTTTATAGGATTAAAACTTATATCCTCCTATGTCATGTGAAACTTTAAGGATATTTGTATAGAACTGTATGTATATAAATGACATAAGGTCAAGGTCAACCTATATATATACCTAATGACCTTTAAATTCTTAAAATTGACACAAGTTTTAAGACTTTTCTACGTATTATGACAATATATGATAACATATATTACTGAGGATAAATGAAGATCATCTCTATCCTCAGTAATACATGTTATCCTATCGATGAACCATTATATCGTCATAATACATCAAATATATAAATGTACAAATGCACATTTAGCAAATATAATGATTCTTTAATTAACAATATCTAATACTTCAAAACACCCATATTGTATACTTGTATTTCAAACCCAAGTGGATACAGTTCTTTGGATAAAGTCCTTTAGTTAAAAAATCGACTTATAGTTCCCCAGTCCTTAAATGCTCCAAACCTTAATGTCACCTTTTCGTATCAACTACTTCATGGTCAAATATTTGACCTTGAAATGCTAAGACCCTGTGATATTTGATGTTGTTATTAAACAACACAACAATAAGATTATCACAGTACAACCGAATGGATTTAGCCACACAAACAACTTAGAAATCAAGTTTCTGAGCTAAACTGTCTATGAAGTAGCCCCATAGCATGCTCTCTGCATGCATAGTCGAGGAAATTACTCGTGTCTACTTGACATACTTCCACAACATTGTACCATTTGGAAACTTAAAACTATAACCTTAAGTGAAGTTTCGATCATCCGGACACATAGCTAAATTTGAATATGAATTTCTACGAGGTTTAGTCTGTTGACTTTTCTATATGTCAACATATAATCTTTGATTTCATTTAATTACCTCAACATTCGCTTGACTGCATTTTAATGTTCTACACTTGGGTTAACTAGATATTGATCAAATAGTCTAACAGTAAATGCAATGTCCTGCCTATTATAGTTGACCAAACATCAGACTATCAACCGTATTAGAATACGAAACATTCTTCATAACCTCTCTCTTACTTTATTCTTTGAGTATTGTGCCAAAGATTATCTCTCACTATGAGAGATAGGTGCTACGACAGGTTTACAGTTAACCGTATTAAACCTTTATAACATGTACTCAATGTATGCACTCTGTGAGAAGTTTGATAAGTGTTGAGATATTTCAGGTGAATCTGAATATCTAGGATAAAAGATGTTACGCCAAAGTCCTTTATGTCAAAGTTATCGACCAAACGTTGCTTAACCTTATACAACATGGTCAAGTAATTTGACGTGAGCAATATATCATCCACATGTAGTAATAGGAAGATAACTTTGCTCCCCCTAACCTCATAGTACAAGCATCTTTTTAACTTTATTTTCCATGAAGTTGAAAGAGGTAATAACCTCATCAACTGTGAGGTATCACTTTCAGGAGGTTTGATGTTAATCATATAATGATCTGCATAACGCACAAACCATGTCATTTCCATTTGGATCCTGAAATCCTTGAGGTTGTACCATATAGACCATTTTATAAAGGTCTTTATTCAGGAAAGCAGTTTTGACAACCATCTGATGTAACTTTATATCATCATGAGTTGCAATTGTCATAATTACTCAAAATGTATCATGCGAGGATACAGGAGAAAAGGTAATGTTAAGGTCAACCTTTCTTCCTGAATAAACCATTAGGCAATTGAGCGAGCCTATAAACCGTTGAACTTTATCCCACAATCCTTTAGGTCTTTAAACTTCATTTACAACTGATGAGTTTGCAATTCTGCTACAAATCAACTAACTCCCAGATCTTACCATATTTCATGGCTTGCATCTCATTAGTCATTGCATCCTACCACAAATCTGTATTGGGTCCAGAGACATCTTCTGTAAAAATAACTAGATTCGTAACATGTCTAATAGCATAGTCATATTTACCTAATAGATTATGTAATCAGAGGAGATAGCAGGTCATCTCACTCTAGTGTATTTACTCAACTGCATTAGATCTTATACCCTCAAGAACCTCAGTGTGTATAAGTATGGGTTTGGGTTCCTATTCCTGTATAGGCATGGTATAAAGACTAAGATCCACCGAGTCTAACCGTATGAGTAGCGGGTACATGATAACTGTAATATCCACCCTGCTATCATCCGAAGGGTCAATAAGCCCACCATCATGATAGACATTGTATCTTAGAAACTTAGCTGTTTATGATTTCACTATTCTGGTCCCTCCTTCTCTACAGTAAGATTTGTAGCCTTTAGAGTGATCGAAATATCTTACTAAATAGCAATGAGCAGAACGAGCATGCAATTTTTCTTTATAAGGATTATACTACTCCAGTAGGGCAACCCCACATACAAATGTGTGTAAAACTAATTTCCCACACTTCCAGATAATTAGGTAGATTATTCATGTTCTACATTGACTTCTTCAAGTGCCTTAGGGTACAATTTTATTTTTGGGCAACACATCATTTTGCTCAGAACTACCCTGTATAGTGAATCAAGCCACTATTTCAACCGATTCTATATATCTGGAAAATGGACCTTTTTAAGTCCTGAAACACCATGTTTTTCATGATACTCTTCTCCACAGTTAGATCTGACACTTTAGATGAATTTCCCAATTGGTTCTTAACCTTCAGTCTTTAAGCAAGAACACATAATTGTAATAGGAATAATCATCAACAAATGCTAGAATGTATTTGGCATTGTATAATGCAACTGTATAAGGTCTACTGATATCTGTATGTATCTGACTTAACAAGTTAGAAGCATAAGTTGACCTCAATATCCTTATTAGTCAACTTACCCCTGTAACAGTCATCGCATGTTCCCAAGTCATCATAAATTAGAAATCAATCTCTCAGCCTTAGCTTTGGAAATGTGGCCTAAACTTTTATATCACATCTTGTATGACTTTTCATTCATAAAGGTTCTTCTTTTCATGGCTTGTTCAGCAAAATACGAAGAAACATATATCTAATTTAGGGTAAAACACATTCTATACAAACCATATAACAAGAAAGTTGTACCCTTATGTTTTGCATTAAAAACAAAGCATCAACCTTCTTTGTCTAAAATTGATACAAAAATCACATATAAAATGTGTTATTTAAAATCCAAAATGAACCTAACAGCAAGGTTTAGCTCATATGTTCCCCGACAGATATTCCATCCACTTTTTCATTGCTGTCAACCATTAGTTCCTCCTTCTCTTTATTTGGCTTTATCCTAGATATGAACCCCTACATTGTGGAAGCATCTTGATCAGATACTCCACTATATAGCCACCAAATGTTTAATGCGACTATCGCCAATCAGTTTCATAAATTGATAAGCCAAGGAGTTATTTAATGGTCACAGTCTTTCTTTTTAGGCCTCATACTGTTGGCTTCTTTATGTCATGCAGACTTTTACCAACACTAGATTGACCAGCATCAACAAGTGGAGAAGATTTAGGTTTTCTATATTTAATCTTAGCAGGTTTCATCTTTGCTTACCCTTTAATTGCTTCGAGGGTTGTAAAAGTAACAAGCTTGAGTTTCTCCTCCTCAGCATCACAATGGGCAATCAAACCATTGAAGTCCCATTCCTCATCATACGAATAATGTGTCATCACCAGATTACTAAATTCTGGAGGGAGTGTATTCAGAGTCTAGTGAACTATGAAGACATCAAGAAGAGGGATATTTAGCATCTTCAGTCTACTATGAAGATGAATCATTGTTGATATATACTCCATTACTCCCCCTTCTCCTGTATACCTCATGGAGAATAATTTTTTCATTAAGGAACTTGTCTCAACAATAGGTGAGACTGTGTACCTCTGGGAGATATTACCAATAAATTACTCCGTTATGTCTGTGTCTGGAATTCCGCTAAGCAGATGGTCAAATATGAATTTCTTAATGATCATAAGACATAGGCCTATTTGGTAATCAGCCGATTCTATCAGCTATTAGCTGATAGCTGATTTTATCAACTGATTTGACCAGCTGATTACATTAGCTGTTTGTCATTTGATATTTGGTAAAATTAGTTGTTTAGTATTAGTTGTTTATGTATAAAATGATATATAAGTACATGATTTTAAAAAATAAGGGTATGATTAAATTTAAAAAAATTAAATTAACTTCTAAAACATTCATAATAAAATTAACTTGGAATTTTTTTTAAATAATTAAAAACACCTTTTTAAATTTATTAGGAATTTAAAATTACTTAACTTCATTTAATTGAAATTAATTTAAAAATCAAAAACCTAACAAAACAATTTGCCTATACCATTAACGTACTGTGGCTTGATTTGACAAATAAAGTTGGAAGTTTTGGTCATAACTTACTATTCTCATCTCTTACAACTGCTTCCCACATTTCCTTTTCTTTGTATAACCTCTAGACTTCTGCTGCTTCATGGGCATATTGTCATTTTTGAAAATGCTGAAGGCAAAACATTGCTACTCCTTAGCTTGTTGAAAATCAACTGATTGGGTTAATCAGCTAGGCCATTCAGCTAAATCATCAAACACAATAAGTAGCTATTTAACATAGTCAAATAAGCTAAAATGGTCAATCAGCTAATTGTTAGCTAATAAGCTATTCACCAAACGGGGCCATAATCTGTTAGACCGATCCTAGGCTTCATAGGTTACTTTATAAGCTTTCGAGCTAATGGATGTAGGTGGAGATGGTGGAATATCCATCTGTATGGCCATATCAACCTCAGCTATCTTCTTAGCATTTAATAAATCATTTCTTCACTTCTTTGTATTGAAACTAGTCAGGGCTTCAATGGTGACACTGATATTGTTAACTGAAAAGTGACCGCATAATAACATTGTTTAAATAAGCACAAATGTAGGTCAACAACAACACTCAAAGTCATTAAAATAGTCTCTTTATTGAAAATCTAGTCACACATATTATGAAACACCTATGGGTTAAATGCATAATATATGCAACTAAACCTCCACATAAAAGCAATCAGAGTAAAAATCATTAACTCTCATGACATTACCACCTGTGGGTGAATAGATCATTCAAGCAACGACTCTCCTTTATCCAATGTCTTTATGTACATCTCAAAATCTCATTTAAGGTCAACACCTGTGGGTAGAATAACCAAATCTGAGTCCACAAACATCCTCTAACGTGTAAGCAGAATAATTCAAAATACTGACTCGAAAGGCTATTATGATGACTACATCCTCATCAGCACTCAAAAACTCCACAAGCACAAGGTATACATCTTCATGCCATCCTCACATTCTTTATGGGCATATAGTATGTGACAATGTAACATCAATAAAAGTAAAAACCCGAATGCACAATCTCATTGTCACACACTCGTGTTGAAGACATTCTCTAAAACTTCATTTGAGACTTTTGTAAAGGAAAAATCTCAATAGAGCGACTATCATGCTTCACCGGACACTAAACCGACCACCCGAGATACAAGAACCTTTTGTATATCCCTTATAGCAAGTTCGTTGTATGAAAATTCACCAAAAAATGGCTTTAGAATGTCTTAGTTCTTTTTTCAAGTAATTATCATACAATCCCGAATACTAAATATGAGACTTAAGACACAAAAACTTGAAGTATCTCTCTCTTGTGATGTCTGAAACATGAAAATTCATTCAAAATCGGATTCAGAACACTTTAATTCCTTTTCTGGAGTTAAACTTTAATTTATTATTAATGTAATAAATCCAAAAAAATGGAAAATCTCACTTTGTAAATTTTTCGGCCCTGAAAACTAACCCAAAACACCTTGGGGCACCCTTACGAAAAATATGAAATTTGTGTGTATGTGTGTGTGTGTGTGTTTTTTTTAAATACTATAGCACGTTGACGTCAACACAGCGTCAGTGCACTGTATCGTTGACGTCATCCACTAACATCTGAGATGACGTCAACTGCGTGTGTGCCACTCACGCCGTAGAGCAATGTGTCTTCAACTTGTATGGTGTGTGCTTGGCATGCGCCGACACGTGGCTCGTTCCTGTCGACTGCATGTCTGGCAGGTGTATCGCCCTATGGGCGGTAATGATTCACCTGTCAGCCACATGTCCCACATGCACTCGATGATCTCCTTTGCCTAGCTGAAAAATGGTAATTTTTGACATGTTTCAGATTGATTTTTGGAGCTCTCAGCCTAGTTTTCAACCCGTTTCTCAAGGCTAAACGCATTTATACAAATTTCATGCAATACAAGAAAAAAAACTGAGAAACGGAAGTTAACTCTCCGAAAACTTTTGGAGAAAAAACTAAAAAATCTTTGTTTTTAACTACTCGATCACGTCATCGCTCTAATACCACGTGTAACACGTAACGATACCTTAATTACATATCTCAGATCGAACGTAAAACGATAATAAAAAAAGAAATACAGAAAATACTTGATTTCGGTTCCATAACTTCAAACAAGCTTTCCGAAGCTGAAACGAGCGTGAATCCACCGCCGTCTTTACGGGAGCCGCTCATTGAAATGCGATCAACATCTTTCTACAATTTTCTCAAAACGTAAGTCTCTTAACAAGTTAAGAACCCTTATACTTACGAATGATATGATCAACTGTAAGAGACCTTAACCTTTACATATAGCTTCCATATCGAGCTTCCTCAAAATAGGCCAGATATGGGTTCGCTCTATATTGATTGGGATCTATTTTCATCAGACTTTGACCTATCAATTTATCATTTATTGGGTCACTTTATTATCTTTATCCAAACCAAATTACGTAATATAATTATAAGTTATTTGAAAAACCAAAACATGCAATTAAATATTGTCGAACTTTATAGAAAAAAGTTAACAATATCCAACATTAATATAAAAGTAAAGTTCAATTTATTTGATGAACCAATAAATTGATCACATACTTGCATATTTTAAAAACTTGAAAGGATGTTTATCTTAAGTTGGTACTCATTAAGTGCATGCATGTGTGGGAATTCTTTTTATTTATTAATCTTAACTTATCATGTTATATTCCTTTATAAATTATACATAAAATATATAATTATATATGTATAACATCTTTTCTCTGTGGGGCTGACTGGAGAGTAAAGCCAATGTATCAATTATTGCGGTGGTTCGTATTAACACCAGTCTTTTGGGGCTTGCCTAAAAAACATCTTTATGACCCAAGTGGACATTATGAAACAAAAAGTGATGGGAAGACATTTTCTATTCAAGGAAGCGTAAGAAAGGGACTATGATATTTGCAGTATAAGGTGGGCAACCAGCTCTTAGCATTATATGATTTTCAACCCCTCGACCACGAAATTAACGATAGTTTCTGTCTGCATTAACTGTTGTGGGGTGCACTTGTCCACCTTATCACGTCGCGAAGAAGATAACTTCATTTGTGCCCAAAAAGTTTGGCCGTTTAGTGACCACGTTAGTTTGATGAGTTCATAGTTCATTGAAAATAGAGATAAAGAGCGGGTTTGAACTTTCTCATATATACAGTCGTATAAAATTTGACGCTAAAGTTTTGTCTTTCGTAAGAGATTTATCCAGTCTGAGTGGAAATCAGCTGAATGTGAATGACTTAAAAGTATCTTCCAATTGGAACCTTTCTAAAATACTTCGTAGGCAACAAAAAAAAAAAGATAAAGAGCCAAATTCTTTCATTAGATATAATCTCAATTATTAGGTTTGTAAGCTTTTCTAATTTCTTTAGTTGAACTTCAATATCAATTATGGACAATCATTTCAACCCATGCCCCTTATACACAATTCAATGTATTTAGTGAAATAATAATAATAAACCATACGACCCTCATTCCTCCACTCACGTCTCCCTATGATTTTTTTTTAAAAGTATGTTGCATCATATGAATTATTTTATAATGAAGCAACCTACTTTATTCTTCTGCACGCGAGTTCTAAAGAGGTTAACGCTGTGTAGCCTTATTTTGAACCCACAGAGAGACTATTTTTATTAGAACTAAAATGTTATTATTAATACTTAATAAAATTATTTCCAATAAAAAATTCCTTTATTTCCTTGAGACTTTCCTCAACCTTTCATTTCATTTCTTTGGATTTTGTGAGATTTAAAACTGATTAACTAAAAAAAAAAAAAAAGGAAGAATATGGTGTCGTTTTTCTTCATTTTGCTTACTTTTTCTTCTGTTTTGCGTTGAATGTTTCATCCATTGTGGTCGTATGCGTGTAATGTGGATAAGGGTCTTTTTCCTTGTCCGTGAAGACTGACTAAAAATCTTTGGGTAAACGCACCAACTAAAAGTAATACCCCAAAATGGAAGGCAGACCTTCCTCAAAATCAAGGACTTCTAGAAGCCGAAGACGTGTGAGAAGCTCTGCATAGCTGGGAGTTGGAACCCTTTAATGTGAGAAACTTTGAAGTCCATTGTTTGAAAGTCAAATTTATTATTATTGTTATAAATAATATTATTGAAAATAGGAAAAAAAATGTACAGAATTTTGGGGTGGTCAAGCAAAGGTGGCTTGGGACTCAGGAATCAGGACTCAGGACTCGGTGTTGTACAGCTTACAGATAACTTGGAGCGTATGCAAAACTTCAACCAACGATTTAATAATAGAAAACTTCTCCCATGTTTTTTCTCACTTTTGTTTACTGTTATCCTTTTCCATTCACGAGCTTTCCTGGAAAACGCCAGCTTTGAAAGTTCAAAGCCGCCACTTCGCTACTGTCTGCACCTTTTATATACGTTGGATTTGCACGTCTCGCATAAGACCATCTCTCATCTTGTGCTTCTCTTGGCACAACAGCTCAGAAAAAATCTTTTCTTTGTTGTAATCAAGTTCCAGAAAAAAAATCAAGAGAAAGAAGGTGAAATAAAGAAAGTTCTCAGTTTTGGTGGGTGTTAAGAACATTTTGTGTTTGCAGTGCTGCTAATCGCTCAACAATGGAGGGCGGTGATATTTATAGAGCAAGTAACAGTCTAAGAAGGGGAAGTTCTTCAATATGGAGAAACACTGGTATGGATGCTTTTTCGGTTTCTTCACGTGAAGAAGACGATGAGGAGGCTCTTAAGTGGGCTGTTCTTGAGAAGCTGCCTACATATGATCGTTTGAGGAAGGGTATATTAACAAGTGCATCGAAAGGTATAGCTACTGAGATTGACATACACAACCTTGGATTCCAAGAAAGGAAGCATTTGATCGAGAGGTTGGTCAAAGTAGCTGAAGAAGATAACGAGCGATTCTTGTTGAAACTCAGGAATCGTATTGATAGGTAAAGACTCGTTAGCAAAACTCGTTAGCAAAACTCGGAACAGAAGTTGGATCTTTTAACATAGACAGAATCGAACAAGAAGAAACAGAGTAGCTCTGTTTTTTATCGTGTAAAGTAGTTGGTCTTAGATGCTTTAAACTTGATACTTCTTTCTCTAATTTTTTTAATATACCCTTGCTGTTTTAGGGTTGGAGTTGATCTGCCAACAATTGAAGTCCGATATGAGCATCTGAATATTGAGGCAGAGGCATATGTAGGAAGCAGAGCTTTGCCTACATTCATTAACTTCACTATCGACATAGTAGAGGTAACTGCTTGTCATCATCTTAGTATTAATTACGATTTTTGGCATATGATCTATCTATTCCAAGTATGGATCTGCAGATGTACTAATTTTTATTTTTATTTCAAAAGGGTTTGTTGAATTATCTTCATATCCTCCCAAGTCGAAAGAAACATCTTACCGTTCTTAAGGATGTTAGTGGAATCGTCAAACCATCAAGGTGAGATTTAAGTGCTAGTTGATATATGATTGTTCATCTTCTACCTATTAACAAATTTTCATATATAATCTGTATCACTTGTAATTCTCACTATGCATACGTTGCAGAATGACTTTGCTTTTAGGTCCTCCAAGTTCTGGAAAGACCACGCTCTTGTTGGCATTGGCTGGAAAGCTTGATCCCAATCTAAAGGTGTTCACATATCCTTGTACCTTTATTTGATTTATGAGGATTAAGCTATTAATTTCAGACTTCCCCTCAAGATTTTCTTATCTAATTTGAGGAGTTTTCATTTCACTTATAGGTCTCTGGTAACGTGAGTTACAATGGCCACGGCATGAATGAATTCATCCCACAGAGAACAGCTGCTTATATCAGTCAACATGATCTCCACATTGGAGAAATGACTGTAAGGGAAACTTTGGCATTTTCTGCCAGGTGCCAAGGAGTTGGTTTCCGACATGGTTAGATTAGAAGTCCTTGTCTTTTTTGGTTCAATCTGATTTTTTTAGCATAGTTTTCAATATGTAGTCAAGAAATGCTAGCTTAAATATCTGTAATTGTTTCTGGCAACTTTCAGAAATGTTAGCGGAGTTAGCAAGAAGAGAAAAAGCAGCAAATATCAAACCCGATCCCGATATTGATGTCTTCATGAAGGTGAGCAAAAATATCATGTGTAGATAATTAAGGTTACAGCTATGGTGATTTTTCGTCAAATTCAATAAGTTAATATAAGTTTCATTGATGACACTTGGAAGTTAAATTCTTTTCCATTTTGGTACTGTAGGCAATGGCAGCAGAAGGTGAGAAGACCAACGTGGTCACGGATTACATACTAAAGGTAATGCCATCAGAAAGTATTCTTCAGTTAACACAAATCTCTGTGGCTTCATTATCTAATGCCTTTTTTTAATGTTCATAACTTGTACAGATATTAGGATTGGAAGTATGTGCAGATACATTGGTAGGAGATGAAATGTTGAGGGGTATCTCTGGAGGGCAAAGAAAACGTGTGACGACTGGTAAATGAGCTCAATGACCACAAGAAAAGGGTTTTTATTTGATTCTTGAATCTCTGTGTGTGTGTATGAACATGTTATGCAATCGACATTGTAGGTGAAATGCTTGTTGGACCTGCAAGGGCACTGTTTATGGACGAGATTTCTACTGGCTTGGATAGTTCAACAACTTTCCAGATTATCAACTGCCTAAAACAATCCATTCACATTCTTAATGGAACTGCAGTTATCTCCCTTCTTCAACCTGCTCCAGAGACTTATAACCTATTTGATGACATTATCCTCATCTCAGATGGTCAAATTGTGTACCAAGGTCCTCGGGAAAATGTGCTTGAGTTTTTCGAACAAATGGGGTTCAGGTGTCCTGAAAGAAAAGGGGTTGCTGACTTCTTACAGGAAGTAAGAAATAACAAACAACTCTTGTCTTGTTTTTATCAAAATAGGCCTTCCATAAGAAAATAGAGCATAAAGAATCTTGCTTTTGAACTTTCCTAATCTCTTCAAACGATGATTTCATTGCAGGTGACATCAAAGAAAGATCAGAAGCAGTATTGGGCACGAAAAGATCAGCCCTATAACTTTGTCACTGTCGACGAATTTGTTAAGGCATTCAAGTCATTTAGTGTGGGGCAAAGGATATCAAATGAGCTTTCTGCTCCATTTGACAAGACCAAGAGTCATCCAGCTGCTTTGGCAACGGAAAGGTACGGTGTCGGAAAGATGGATCTGCTAAAAGCTAACTTCTCAAGAGAGTACTTGCTCATGAAGAGGAACTCTTTTGTCTATATCTTCAAGCTGAGCCAGGTGATTATCAAAAGTTTTTGGTGATCTTAGTGCCTTACTCTGAAATTTGCAAAAGTACTAATAATTTCTTATTCTTGGTTTGACGTCTAGCTCACTTTAATGGCATTCATTTCAATGACCCTCTTCTTCCGAACTGAGATGCATAGAGATACCTTAGTCGATGGAGGAATTTATCTTGGAGCTCTGTTCTTTACTACTGTCATGATCATGTTCAATGGTATGTCAGAGCTATCCATGACAATCGCAAAGCTTCCTGTGTTCTACAAGCAAAGGGACCTCCTATTCTATCCTTCGTGGGCATATTCTTTACCCCCTTGGCTACTTAAGATTCCAATCACGTTTGTGGAAGTTGCTGTATGGGTGTTCCTGACATATTATGTCATTGGATTTGATCCTAACGTTGGAAGGTATAAAGAAAAATGTAAATGCTTTAAGACTGCCATACATGATCTTGCTGGTACTGAAAGGGTATGGAAAATATGTGCAGGTTATTTAAGCAGTACATGTTACTATTACTGGTTAATCAGATGGCCTCTGGACTATTTAAATTCATTGCTGCTACTGGAAGGAACATGATCGTTGCAAACACCTTCGGGTCCTTTGCACTACTTGCACTTTTTGCACTTGGTGGTGTTATTCTTTCCCGAGGTAAAGTTTCTGCTAAATGTTCGAAGGATGATTGAAATGTTATCATGTTAAAACTTGCTTGATTTTTGTGGTTCTTCTTGCTGACAACTGCAGATGACATAAAGAAATGGTGGATATGGGGTTACTGGATTTCGCCATTGATGTATGGGCAGAATGCGATACTTGTTAACGAATTCCTTGGAAAAAATTGGAGACATGTAATTTTCCTGAACAGCCACTCTTTGATTAGATATATCTTTTGAAAATGAAATAATCTGTTTTATCTGTTTTACAAATTGCAGAATGCTCCAAACTCAACAGTGCCACTTGGAGTTCAATTTTTGAAGTCTCGAGGATTCTTTCCATATGCGTATTGGTATTGGATAGGGATCGGGGCTTTGATCGGATTCATAGTAGTCTTCAACTTCCTTTTCACTCTGGCACTAACTTTCCTCGGCCGTGAGTTTTATTAACCACCTAAGTTTCGTTGCCTACTGTAACTACTTAGAGAGCTTGTGCTGATATCTTGCAATTTATATTGGCCAGCACTTGAGAAGCCTCAGGCTGTTATATCTGATGAACCGGAAAGTACTAAAACTAGTCATAGACCTGCTGGAGCCGTTCAATTGGCAGAGCAGGGAAGTAGTCACAAAGCACACTCAGGTAAGAGATACCGTTGATTATGTGTGATTCTGCTCAGGTCAGCCATTCTGCCTGGCACTTAACTATCTGATGTGAATTTGCATACAGAATCGGAAGAGACGAGCCATGCCAAGAAGAAGGGAATGGTTCTCCCATTTGAACAGCATTCCATCACGTTTGATGAAGTTATATACTCTGTTGATATGCCTCAGGTATCAAAGCCACAAACAAAAATCATTTCATCATTCAAATGCTGGCTTCCAATGATGAAGAGAACTGATCTTATTGCATCTGATACATGTAGGAAATGAAAAATCAGGGAATTGATGAAGACAAATTGGTGCTTTTGAAGGGTGTCAGTGGCGCTTTTAGGCCAGGCGTTCTGACAGCGTTAATGGGTGTTAGCGGTGCCGGTAAAACAACTTTGATGGATGTGTTGGCTGGTCGGAAAACCGGTGGGTACATTGAAGGCAACATTACAATTTCTGGATATCCCAAGAAGCAAGAAACATTCGCTAGAATTTCCGGATACTGTGAGCAAAATGACATCCACTCACCCCATGTTACTGTTTATGAATCCATACTTTACTCAGCTTGGCTTCGTCTACCATCGGATGTCAAGCCCGAGACACGAAAGGTAGGCATTTATATCTACATTCTTCTTCTGCAATGTAACTTGAATGCAAACTAGTAGTAGCTTCAATCAACTTAAACTGCATTTCCTGAGCCACACTCAATTGACCTTAACGTTGGTGACAGATGTTCATTGAGGAAGTTATGGATCTTGTGGAGCTAAATCCATTGCGAAATGCTTTAGTTGGATTGCCTGGCGTGAACGGTCTATCAACTGAACAGCGCAAGAGGTTAACCATAGCTGTTGAGTTAGTGGCAAACCCTTCTATAATTTTCATGGATGAGCCAACTTCTGGGCTCGATGCAAGAGCTGCTGCAATTGTTATGAGAACAGTTAGAAACACTGTAGATACTGGAAGAACTGTTGTATGCACAATCCATCAACCGAGCATTGATATTTTTGAAGCTTTTGATGAGGTAACCTACTAACAGAAATTATTTCTATTTCCTGATCAAGGGGATTCATTGCTGTAATGCGGAAGTAATGTGCTTCATGTGAAATTTGTAGCTATTTCTGATGAAGCGAGGAGGACAAGAAATATATGTTGGGCCACTGGGTCACCATTCTTCTCATTTGATCAAGTACTTTGAGGTATGCTAATCAGATGCATTACCCTCTTACATTGATCATAATAGGATCACAGGCTAATTTATATCACTTTTCTTAATGTTAGTCCATTGAAGGAGTCAGTAAAATTACTGATGGCTATAATCCAGCAACATGGATGCTGGAAGTTAGCACTGCAGCGCAAGAAGTCGCTTTGGGAGTTGATTTTACGGATATTTACAAAAATTCAGAACTCTTCAGGAGAAACAAAGCAATGATCCAAGAACTAAGCAGACCAGCCCCTGGTTCCAAGGATCTCTATTTCCCTACGGAGTACTCACAGCCCTTTTTGACCCAATGTGTAGCCTGCCTATGGAAGCAACATTGGTCGTACTGGCGTAATCCACCATACACTGCCGTTAGGTTTCTCTTCACAACATTCATTGCCCTGATGTTTGGAACAATGTTCTGGGATCTTGGTTCCAAAATGTAAGTAACAATCGGAGAATATCATATCAAAGGTGTCATTCTCTGCTAGTTATCTTCTTCCTCATTACCGCTTTGCTATGACTATATTTGCAGGAAAAGGCAACAGGACTTCTTCAACGCAATGGGTTCGATGTATGCAGCTGTTCTCTTCCTTGGGGTGCAAAACGCCTCGTCTGTGCAGCCAGTGGTGGCCGTTGAAAGAACCGTCTTTTACAGAGAGAGAGCTGCCGGAATGTACTCAGCTCTGCCCTATGCTTTTGCACAGGTAACACATACGTTCAGATTCTCCTACCTGTGATATGACCAAGTTGAACATGTTACTTACCAGTCTCTTCTCATTTTTTCTGTGCTCAGGTCCTGATCGAGATTCCATACATCTTTGCCCAAGCAGTAGTCTACGGTCTCATTGTATATGCCATGATTGGATTTGAATGGACTGCTGCTAAGTTCTTATGGTACCTGTTCTTCATGTACTTCACTCTACTGTACTTCACCTTCTATGGGATGATGACTGTTGCTATGACACCAAACCACCACATAGCACAAATTGTCTCCTCAGCATTTTACGGATTCTGGAATCTCTTTTCAGGATTCATTGTCCCCAGACCTGTAAGTTGTTCTTCTTCCTTCAAACTCATGTTCATCCTTTAGTTTCAATATCATGGAGACCGATCCTAATTCCAATTCTGTTGTTTGTTTGCTTGTACCGAACAGCGCATGCCTGTATGGTGGAGATGGTACTACTGGGGATGTCCAGTGTCATGGACCTTGTATGGTTTGATCGTATCACAATACGGAGATATAGAGGAAACCCTTGAGAGTGGGCAGACAGTGAAAGAGTTTCTGAATGACTACTTCGGTTACAAACACGATTTCCTGGGAGTTGTAGCAGCTGTTGTTCTTGGGTGCACCGTCCTCTTCGCATTTATTTTCGCATTTTCCATCAGGGCCTTCAATTTCCAGAGGCGATAGAAGTTTTGTGGTTTCAGCTTGTATATAAGGCTGTCTGTTCTATTAACTATTTTTATTTAATGTAAACCTTTTCTTCAAATGGTTTTGACATCCATATGAAAAAGTGTAATAAAATGTTTCTTTACCAAATTTGCAACACTTCCAATTCGTCAGTTCTTTTATCAGTTCAACATCTTAATCTTTTCTAGATTATACCAGGAAGAAGTCGGATACGATTAAGGCAAACTTCATGAGCTGACCATGATTCTAAAGCCAAAGAAAGATAACATTTTCACCTAGAGTAGCTGTCTTTTCACAATGTTCAACTTTTGTTGCCTGAAGACATGACTAAGCAGAATGAATCCTGAAGGCCAACACCTTCTTCCTCTCTGCACTTTTGCCTGGAGATCCCTTCGTGAATGCTTAATCCAATGGAGAGGGAGAGTAGAATCTATCTCCTGCACCATAAAACCAAGCCATCACTAAGCAGCTAAAATCCAAACAGTCTATTCTCGCGTAACCTTCCTTTGTCCTTTAAGTTGAGACCCCAAATTCTGAAGTTCTTCAACAAAATCTTCCAGGCTATACGTTCACATAAGCTCCCTGCGTCTTCATTCTCATTCCAATTGCCTCCTAAAAGTCTCACCTGGAAGCTCGGTTGTCCCACCAATCATAGTGGACTTAACGGCGTCCCTTTGAGTTGTGCCTCCACTGTTGTTAATGCTGTTTTTGACCTAATTTGTCGCAAAGCTTCACCTATCTGGTCTGAGATTGTCCGGAAACCGGTTGCGTGGGATTGGATTGAGTCATTTTGTGTTAAGATCCCTTGTCTTTGGTGTTTGTAGGTCAAAACATTAACTTGACATCACAATGTTGACCGCTGCATGATAAGTAGAAATGAAATACAATAACCAAATTTACATTAACCTTCCTCTCACAAAATTGAGTCAAATTTCATAGGTAGACAATCATAACTATTGCATGATGATTAAAAATGAGCTACACGGTCAAAAATATGTTAAAAGTTCTATTGTAATTTAATATTTTTTATTCTTTCTATGCTCAAAATTATTATAATGGTAATTATTTAATTATTATACAATTCTTTTATCATATTATATTGGTTATTTATCTATTTATTTTTACCCAAGGCTCCGTATTATTAAAATTCTTAAATTCAATGTGGATTTGAAATTATAACCGAGTAAAAACAACAACTGAATAACAATTTTGATAAAATGTGAAGTTTAGAAAAGTTCAATAGTACGTAACTTTACCTCTAAATAAAAGAGAGGTTGTTTTTGAAATAAGATATCGAAAAATGAATGATATGTGACAAAAAGGAGATAAATGACAACTAAATAATATAAGGATTAAGGGTATTTTTAAAACATGATAATTAAAATAAAAAATGTCAATCTAAATAAGAGTTTAATGTAATCACTCTTATGTCCTTTTTAACTAGCCCTAAATATTATGTACATAGATAGGAGCTATGTTCTGAAATCCAGACCGGTCATTGAACCGGTGACCAGTATGGTCACCGATTTGACCGATTCAACCACCGGTCGAACCGGTGTGACGTAATAATTATGCAATAATTATATATAATATTAAAAATATTTATAAAAAATAAAAAATAAAAAATTGTCGAATCGGTCCGATCGGACCGGTCCGACCGGTCAAAAATCAATCAATTGACCGATTTTGACCGGTTCAGACTGGTCCAATTAAATACCGATTTTGAGGGATAAATTGGACCGGACCATCGACCGGCACCGGTCATATTGGTCGGACCGGCCGGTCCGATCCGGGTTTAAGAACAGAGGATAGGAGGAAAGCCCTTCTTGAACTTATAAGTTGATATGGCAAATGGTTTGGACTTTAGAGTGTCGTTTTGGAATAAAAATAACTAATTAACTCGTTCGGAAGATTTGCCAAAGCTTAGGCTGTGAATCTGTGTTTGAAGATAGTTAATTGAGGATAAGATCTTGAGAACTTAACACTTCTGGCAACATAAGTACTTCTGGAGCTTAAAACATTTGACATCGTTTGATTCTCTATATTTTGACTTTCTTCCTTAGTTCCCGAGACGTGGCAACTTCAAATTTTACCAATTTCAGTCTTCTAGCCACGTCTGCCTCACCCACTCGCAGTTCAGACGCGTGTTGACGCAGACAATAATTCTTGACTAATCCAAAAGCACAAAAAGAGGTTCAAAGAACACAGAGACCACAAAACCATAACTGCCACGTGTCTAACAGCAGTGGGGCCCAACCAGAAATAATGAAGCCATAACCTTAAAAAAATAATTTAAAAAATCATCGAACCGATGAAAATACGATGGAAAAAGGGTTACTGTCCTGACAAATCATATGAAAGAAGCATCTATGTCACTCAAAACTATATATTCCGTTCTCTGTCTGTCTGTCTCTCTCTCTCTCTCTCTATATGCCCGTGTTCAGATAAGAGCGAAATGGGTTGTGAAGACGAGTGGGTTCGAGTTGCCATGTCCGATGACACCCTCGTCGTCGACATGCTTTTGAAGCTTAACCAAACGGCGGAAGCAGTGCCACCTGACCAGCCGTTGATTGGTGCTGGTGGTCAGGGTTTTGGAGTCGAGTGGAGCACTAGACAACGTCGTTCCAGACATGTCTTACGTAAAAAGGGTGACCAAACTCGTGTGAGTCCATCCACGCCTCTCTCGTGGAGCGGCGCCACCTCCGTCAGCGGCGGCGGGACTGGTGATGGGTTCGAGGAGTCCAGCGTCGCCGTCAACGCCAAGCCCGTCAACAGTTCTAGATCTAAGGTTCGTTCACGTTGCTTCTTTGTGTACAAGCTGTTTCAGTGGGTGACTATTTCCTTTTTCGTAGGTATTTTTCGTTCCACATCATTATATATATTTTTTAAAAAATATTCTTCTGTCTATTTACGCTGAAATGACGATCTCATCCTTTTCGTACGGATCTGGGTGGTCTCCGTCTTACCGTTGAAGGTGTTTAATACTTCTCCAATCTCATGCAGTTTTGGTTTCTTCAACCTTTTTGTAGATTTTCTTTTTCATGGCTCTGGTTCAACGCATCGTTAGATATTCAATTCAACGATACGTTTCCTTTTCTATTAAGTCTGCAAGGACATACACCGACCCTTAGTCCAAGGGCAACAGTGTCCATGGACATGGGCTATGTTCCACAATCAAACCTCTCTGTCGAGCGTCGAGACTTCTCCCTACCCCAAGAGTCAAAACCCTACGAGTTTATCTATGAGGGCATTTTTGGTAATTTGGCACCTCCACCTTTTTGTGTTAATATTTTCGGAAAAAGACTGTTTATTCGGTGGCGTGTTTTTGTGGCAAGATATGTCTGACTGTCGTCTGGTGACAGTGTCGTTAGTAGTTGGTGGGCGCTTTATTTGGGCTACCGGGGAGGGAATGATCCAGTGTGGTCGCAGCAGCTTCACATTTCATGCGGGCTCATCAGGATCTTGTCTTTTCTCACGTGACAAATGCTGATGCTTCCATCTGAGCCAATGAGAATGAGCTGGAAGGGTGAAAGTCACCTCAAGGGTTGGAGAATTCAAGAAGTTATTTGAAGTGTATTGGTACTTGGTAGTTGGGTGCCAAACGGGAGAAAAAGAGTGGCAACGTCAAGTGGGGACCATTAACTGTTACCAAATTTGTTGGTATGAGCTGATTTGTTGGTTAGCTCAATTGTGCTTAACTAACATTATACGTATCTAAAGTCTAAGTCACTGTTACCCCTTACGGGTTGATCAGGTGCGAGCGGGGATTAGTCCGGAAGTAGATGGCTTAAAGTTGTCTTCTCATAATTGGGACCTTCTAGGACACCTCATGGGCTAACAAAAAAAAAAAAGTCTAAGCCACTGTATATATAGCTACGTGTATGTACTAACAAACTACTGTATATAGTTCGATCCTGCGTGAGGGCAAACCATTTTCAACTACTTATATTTCTCAAAAAAACCATATACATCACCTACCAACTTAAGAACTCTGAAACGGGGGGAGGAAATGTGGGAAAGTTGTTTTATGAAGGCATTGACAACCCTATACGTTTAGTAGATAAATGTGTTTGTTGTGTTAGTTCTTGGAAGGGAGCTTATCAATTGTATGAAGGGTCACGATTATACCGTGCACATTTAATATACATGCTTCCACACATTGTAGTTGCATTTGAGTATAATGGAGGAGTTTTTAGTTGGTATTTAGCACTTTCATGCCAACAAAATGAGCCAGCCTTTCTTTATTAGGAAAATAATTTCCTATTTCTTTATTCGTATAGTTTAACTAATTACTACTGTTACCACATTAATCTGAACTATCCTATATTGGTGTATGGACAGGTCACTGGTAAAAGTGAAACATCTTCTGTCAAGAAGTCAAGGAGGAGGAAGGTTTGTAAATGAACTTTGCTTGCATCTTGTTAAGGGTAGTGTAGTGTTTTTAGAGGTCCATTGGTCTGTCTCTGAACTTTGTTTTAATATTTGCAGACTTTAGCTGAGCTTAAAGAGGAGGAGAGTTTTCTGCTGGAGGAAAAGCGAGATTTAAGAAATGTATGAAGTCCAATGTCTATGTTTTCTCTGTTCACCCTTTACCTTAATATAGGATTAAATCTAATCTATTGATAGGCTGACCTATTTTAATTATCTATGGAGCAGCAATTGACAATGTTTCGAGTAACTTTAGAGAAACAAAGAGCTAGGAATGAGAGCTTGAAGAGGGTGAAGGTAAAGCTGCAGAACCTTTTTCACATATCTCAGGTGCTTCCATGTTCTGTTTCTACGCTCGTTGATCACAAATACTCTGCGTTACCATGATCCTTTTTAAAATAGAAAGTGATCTCTTATCATCTACATGCTAACTATATCAAGTGCACTCTTGGTTTGTCCTTTTCTGTGTGGAGGTTGATCTTATGATCAAAGTTCCATTCTCTTAACTTTTGAAAGGTTATTATGATACTTAATATGATTCTTGACAACTAAGATTGCTTCTACTTATGCAAAAGTTGCAATTGATTCTGAGAGATCAAGTAATGCATGATGAGGAAGTTCTCAGGAAGATGTTTGATCTTCTGATGTATATTGCTTTGAAATTGTTAAAACAACCCCACCCCCGTTACCTGATTTGAATTGCATTAAATATAGATAGCCTTGCCAACCAACCAACCTGACAGTGATTCTGTTTCCATTGACAGCTCGATTTGCTATCTTATCATACTCCCAAGGGAGTTGCTGCTTTTGTTAAATCAGAAGATGAGAATTTGGGTCAAGCTGAACCAGTAATTGTAGCCAGTCAATCCTCAAGTTCTATCATGTCGATAGCTGCTACATGCAAGGAGATTGTTCCATCTCATCAAGCACCTGAGGTTGGAAGTGCAAGGCCCTTCTTTCTGGTACCTGACCTAAATTTTCCTGCAGATGAAGATTCAGGCTCTGAACTTTTATATGGAATGAGCTGAGAAGAAATAACAATCTATTCCGACCATCTTCGCCCTGGATCACTAATGGATAACACAAGATCCAAAAAGCTCTTAGCGGTATAAAATTGGAGTTCATGTAACTGCAGATTACCAGAAAATGCATTTTACTCATGAAGGTAGAGGGTAGCGTAGAGATACTAATCTTTAGTTACTGTTGACGTTCTCTTACTAAGCAGTTTTCTACATTCATCCAAATTCTTTGGGGCCAAGCTAAATCTCATTCCCTTTGTTGTTATGTAGGAAACAGTAACAAATATGGTGTAATTACTTGATAGATATCACATGTTATGGTACCTATATATATGATGTTTCAAATTTTTGCTGATCTTTATTCTGTGTCAGTTTTCGATAAAAGCTAAAAAAACATTCCATAAAACTTGTTCAAACTGTTAAAAGATAACCTATAACCTTAATAGAGATTAAGCCAAAGACTTATTGACCGTAGGAATCGTATTCATTTAAAATAGAATCTTTAGTTGGAGCCCGTCAATGATGTTATAAGAGATCTGCACCACCTCCGACTTTCATGGGCGACCTGTTACAAACCATTGTTGATGGTTGCTGATTGATTATATCTCTGCGCCAGAGAGTCTAGCAAAATTTTAGTCTACTGCTGCTTCCAGTTCCAGGTGCATAAACTGCTAGTTTGACAAAGACCATGCATGTACGTTCATATCAGATTTGCAGAGATTTTGTAATCACAGTGACGCTAGTATTAGACCCTATCTCTCTCTCTCTCTCTCTCTCTCTTAAAACTGTATGTGAAGTAAGAGCATATTTTAGGAAGATGATGCATATTACAAGTTCTTAATTATTGGTAATGTTGGTACTTGTACTCCGTCCATGGACATTAAATTAATTCATCCCTGGAACTTCTGCAAACTCTATTCAGCCACGGAATACATCAACAAATAATACTGAACACACCCTGATCATTTGTCATTTTCCATTTCTAAAGTCAAATTATAATGCAGAAAGTTTGTAACTAACATGCAACAAGTTGGAAGACTGAAGTGCTAGAGAATAACTACACGTAGTCTAAGTTTCAATATATATGTAATATTCGTAAAGTTCTTTCACATCTTCGAGCACTGACCACAGAAGGTTATCTCCAGTCTAGCGCTTGCATTGCCAAAATACAGCCCCACTAACATCCTACTGTGCCATGCACGATCAAACTTAGCAAAAAAGCACTAGCCAGTACCCATTAACATTCGACAAACCAACCTAAAACTACTCAGAAAACCATAGATGGAGTGTTACTATTCCTGTTGTTATTAGCACCATATCCAACCTCCAATTTCAAGTCAAGTTCCATATGATCATCTTTATACGACCCTTTCTTCCCAATGCCAGAAGCATGGTTACTAAAATCACTGAACAAATCAGTCATAGAAGTAACCACCGCACACTTTCTGCTACAATTGCTATTCCCCTTACTCTTCCTTCTCCTCGCATCTGTGGATGACGTCCCCGAAGAAGTAGGCGATGATAAAGGCAAAACAGAAGGTATTTCAAAGTTTGTTCTTGCCTTTGCACCTCTAAGCCTCCTAGCAGCCGCGTCATACGCACGCGCCGCCTCCTCCGCAGTGTCAAACGTCCCAAGCCAGTGACGGCACCGCCCTATGCGGTCTCGTATCTCCGCCGACCATCTTCCCCAGGGCCTCTTCCGCACACCTCTATAACTCCTCTGCGACGAAACAACGCCACCACTATTCCCATTGCCACCCGCTTCATGTTTTGACGTTTTAGACAGAGAAGACTTGTTGGAGCTTGTCCCGAAAAGAACGTCTCGACCAACAACAGCCGCGATGCCGTCGAGAACCGGAGGTACTTCGGATGGGTCATGGTGTTTTTCACCCTCGTTGTTGCAAATATCAGCGAAGGACCTAAACCCTGAGACATCGAAGACGGGTTTATAAACCGAAGGGCTTAGGAACCGAAACATTTCTGACAAGGGAATGGTTTCGGGCTTGGGGAAGAGCGGAACGGGTAGCAAGTTTTGGTTGTTCATGGTAGGTAACATCACTGAAGCTCCAAAGGGTTTAAGGCCACTAACTAGCTGTTGGGGAGGACAAAAACATGGAGGAGTTGATATTATATAAACAAAATGGTATTCTTAATTCTGGAGAAGAAGATATCATTTAATAATTAGAGATACACCTGTCAACTTTGATGAGACCGTAATCCGTCTCATAGGGTATTAATATTATCCCCTATACATAATCTTAGGCGTACCCCAAATCCCATTGTCAATCAAAATAGTCAGGACCTGGAACTTAAACTCATTCATGGTCAGATCCTACTGTCTCTCTTTGTTTTTACTCGAATGACCATTTGCATCATTGCCTGAACATGAACTTGTTTAATTGAGCTGTTTTTATTTGAAGTTGCATTGAGTTGTAGTTGTTTTCAACTTCTTTATAACATGATTGTAGGTAGCTTTGCTTTAGCAATTAGCAGAAGAAGAACAGGGAAATCTTTGATAAAATGTGGATTAATCATGTAACGAAGAAGCAGGTGATTTGATGGGGTTTTTTTTTTTTATTAAGGGGAGTTGAAACAATCGAGGAGGACTTCCTTGGTAGTGTGTTTTCCATAGCCGTTGGATTACGTGAAACCTGTTACAGCATCACGGTGTCGTCAAAGGAAAAGATTGTTTTGACTCACATCCTGCTTGCCCTTTATTGCATTTTGCTTCCTTTTTAAGCTCTGGTGCTGCTCAGGGGCACCAAGATAACCATGCGGTGCACTTGATGGACCAATATGCAAGTAGGGTTTTTGTGTGATTTGGTGATGGAGGATTGAGTCATTTGGCTTATATTGACACACAAATGGTCCTGATCGTGTCAATCACAACCTCCTGGACCCAAGACAAAGCATCAGGAGCATTTGAATTTTGAGGGGTTTTAGGTTCAGGGTGAATATTTATGAAGGTGGCCAAAGATCGGTGATAGAAATGTTGATTGGACTGTAATCTTTTGGGTGAAGTAAAAGTAAGCGGTGAGGGTTAGTGGATGTCAATTTGTTAATGATACTTTGTCATTCCATATCAACTCTAATATATATTAGGCCAAGTGTAATGCCATGCAACTTGTGAAGTAACTTTAAAAAAAACTAAATCTAAAATTAAACAGGTTTAAAAAGTTCGGTCGATATTAAATCTCATAAAATCAATTAAAGCTTAAATAATATTTAAAAGATAATTAAAGAAGACTATTCTTAAATATCAAAAAATTTAAAATTTAATTAAACATTAGACTATTAAAATAAAAATTAATTGGTGCATTTTAGTTTATAAAAATAATTAATCTATAAAAATTGACTGATTAAGTAATAAATTGATCAATTTTTAACACAAAATTAATAAACTAAATCGAACAAAAAATTTAAAAATTGACCTATTTAAATTTTTCATTATAAAATTACCCAAATTAATTTAATTTTTAAAACATTAATATAAAATATAGACATTTTCAAGCATATCTCTTACTAATAAACTTGGGTTTTTTTTGGTTCACTTTCCAATAAAACGGGAAGCACAACATAGAACAGCATCATTGGTTTCTACATAAATAATCAGAGTTGAACAACATTGATCCTATACATGTACTGTATTTGTCCAAACTTATGAAGTCAATCTTCTATATTCTCGCATCAACATATGTCCATGCAAAAAGCATCAAGCAACACATCCTAACACAAGCAATAGTTGGGAACTGTTGTCTGGCTTCTTATGGACGTATCTCAAGGTGGTGGGTGAACTGCCTTTGGTTTTACTATGATATTTGGAGAAACATTCTTAGAAAGAATGTCCGCCTATAACTCTCCAAACTAACTCTACCATAAAGAGTATATGTGTATATATATGTAAGAGATGACATTCCCAAGGGAAGCTTACTAGATAGCGAGATGCACGGGAATGGTTTGGGTGTTCTTCAATGTGCACTCTTTAGACTGACAGATCTTCTCTTGCAAATAGAGAAAAAAGAAGCTTTTCTTTATCTGCGTGAGGGTTCGTGGGGATGAATAAAGAAAAAAAAAGACAAATTCCCAAGAAGGAACTATTGAAGATAACAATGACCTAAATCAAACTGAATCGAAAAGCATATTTGTCCATTAATTCAGATCGAGTTTCAGTCAACTTGCCAGAAAGTAAATCATCATCATATCTTTATGATTCTTATATCGTCAAGTGCAAACCAAAGTCTTAACTATGCCCAGTTTTTGGGGAACATATATGAATATGTCACTGGAACATCAAGTTGTTTAATCTCTTTGATTCGGGCATCCTCTAGTTTTTGAGTCCTAAATTACATGGAAATTGAGATCAAAATTACTACATTTTACTATAATTCTATTGAGGAAACAGAATTGATTATTTGAAAGAAAAAACATTAGGATGGCCCAGTGTAAATTTATTAAGGTTCTTGACCTATGCAAGCCACCATAGTTTAGTAAGCTAATAGGAACTGAGTAAAACTGCGGGAAAGATCCAACTTACACTAGTCCCGGGATGATGGGGGATATTAGGACAAAGAGTTTTTTTGCTTATCATCAATTGTTCTTATCAAGTACTGGTAAACATTTAAACAGAATCTCAGCTGCTAGCTCCAATTCTTTTTCTGAGATTATCAATGGAGGCACCAACCTAACTACGTTGCCCTTCCCTGCAGTTAAGATCAAGAGACCGGAATTTCGACAGGCATCCACAAGAGGTGAAGCAGATACATCCAACTCAATTCCAATTATGAGTCCCAGACCCCTTACTTCTTTCACATGTGAATTTCCTCCAAGCTTTTGCATCAAGAGTTCTTTGAAGTACTGACCTTTCTTAGAGACACTGGCCAAGAAACAAGGCTGTGATATTTTATCTAAAACAGTAACGGCAGCATTGCAAACAAGGGGACCACCGGCAAAAGTACTTCCATGGTCTCCATGCTTTATGGCAGCAGCAACTCTTTCGCTTACTAAAACAGCTCCTATGGGAAGGCCTCCTGCGAGAGGTTTAGCAAGTGTCATAATATCAGGGGACACTCCGTATGCTTCATGTGCCCATAGGTAACCAGTTCGACCCAGCCCACATTGAACCTGAAATCACAAGATGCCTGTGAGTTATCTTCTGACAAAGGAGAACTTCAACTCAACAAGAACAATGTAAAAGATATTAAAATATGATTTCTCTACTGCACATCCTGCTGATTAACTGTTGGAATTCAAATGCACAGAAACTCAACCTAACCATTAAAAGTAGTAAAATGACAGAATCGCATAGCATTCATGAATAGTGAAGCCTTTCCGATCAAGAATACTAGGAAAATCAAGTTCCTCTTCAATCAAGCAACTTCTTCACTTTCTCAATTTAACCATGGAAATTTGTACACTTGTTATATGGGAAACTTATAAAGTCGAATATAAAAGCACATGAAGAGTAATTCTTTACTTCCCCAGAAAAACATTTAAAATATCATAAAGTTCAAATTTAGAGCAAATGTAAACCCTATTCTTGATTCTCTTGTCAAGAACTTCTTTGAACTTTACAAACTTGAACTGTCGCCCAAATGCAGAGGAAATATCCATAAAAACAGATGAGCACCGATTATGATTAAAACAACATAAATATATCTAGTTTAGTTAATAAGACCTTTTACAAGCACGCTAAACTTTGTTACTTATATTTGATTTTTTTCAGAAAAACATAATTTCATTCCCTTTCTTCTCCTCTCGTATGCTTGAGAAAAGTGGCCAGCATATTTCATCAATGAGATGACATAAACAGGCATAACATCACAACAAATCAAGTATGCAATGAAGGAAAGTTGGTATCATCATAGTTAAAAAGTAAAAGGTCTTTAACCTCATCAAACACCAGCAGAGCCCCAGCTTCGTCACAAGTACTACGCAAAGATTGCAAAAACTCCTTTGTTGCACTGTAGATACCACCTTCACCCTGAATAGGTTCCACAAATACTGCGGCAATTTTCCCTTTCAGTATCAAATCCCTCGCCTCTTGGATATTGCCATATTCCAGGAAAGTAACTCCAGGCATAACAGGCTCAAACGGAAGACGGTAATGCTCTTTGCTTGTCAAAGCAAGGGCTCCAATGGTCCTTCCATGGAAACCATTACTAAATGAAATGAACTCTGTTGGATAGTCTTTCTCATTTGGATGTGAAACTTTTTGGAACTTCCGTGCGAACTTAATAGCAGCTTCATTCGCTTCGGTTCCAGAGTTTGAGAAAAAGACACGATCAGCAAAAGAAGAATCCACAAGACGCCTTGCAAGTTCTACCTAAGCAATAATCAACCCAGAATTACATTCCTCTTCCATATTCAATTCCTCAATCAAGACTTACCTAAAAACAGCTTAAATCAGCCACTACCCGTTAAGGAGGAACATCCCCTAAGAAAGACACCATTAATGGATCTTCGTGATGCTGATAATTAGTCATACCCAACTTTGTTCCCACTAAAAACAATCCATAAACTTACCCAATAAGGAAAAGGTTTCAACTTCAAATTAAAGAATAAACCTTTATAACATCAAACCAAAACCAAGCACAAAGCAACTCTTCTTTTCAGTATAAAGAAAGAAAGAAGAGCAATAACACTTACTTGGGGGATTGAATAGTAGACATTACTAACATGAGTGAGCACCCCAGCTTGCTGTGTCACCGCTCGCACCCAGTCAGGATCACCGTGACCGAGCGAGTTAACAGCAAAGCCGGATGTGCAGTCCAAGTACTCTCGCCCCTCAGGATCGTACAATTTACAGCCTTTGCCTTTGGAGAGCACTAAAGGGGTCCTTGCATATGTCCCCACCATGACCTTCCCCTCCATCTCCATAACCTCATTACTCTTTAGACTCAGCGTCTTGGAATCCGCCGGCTGAACATTAATGCCAAGACACGCGCGGGCGTGGAACGAACGGCGAGCATCCAACGACGGGTACAGAATGACAGGACGGTTGGGGAAAAGCTGGAGAGAGGCCATTGGTCTGGTTTTATTGAATAGCAAATGTTTTATGATCCAAAAGGATGGTGCTTTGGTGTTTAAATAGGGACTTATGATCTCAGTTTGTGCAATAACTTTGAAGGGAATCGATTCGAATGGGAATGGTCAGAAAAATTTTGCAGGGTTTAAGGTTTTGTGTTACGAGAAACAGAAAAGTAGTCTTCAAAAGTCGAACATGTCATGTGAGACACGGCTTTGAAGTTTGGATTTCTTTTCTTTCATTTTATAACTTTTTCTTAGGTAATGGAAAGGGTATATCTTTGTTTAGGACTAAGTACGTGTAAAATTTATATATGCTGTTTTGTGGGTTTTACGGTTTAAGAGTGGGTTGTTAGAAATTTCTCCGTTAACGATTTCTTTTCTTCCCTTTCCCTCTTAAACTTCTTGTGTTATTAAATACCAAAGGAATGAGTTCTATTTTGTCTCTGATTTCATCTACTTTCTTTGAAATTCCTTTAAGCAAAATTAAGATTTTGAGTTCATGAAACTCATTTCACTAGTTATTTATGGCTTCCTTTTGTTTCAAACCATTAGGTATGGGGGGCTCTGCTTTAGATTTAGTTGGAGTTCCATTGCTTCAGGAAACTCTGTTTGCGCGAAGCAATCTGATGCAGTTCTTCTTGGTGCCATTGGAGGGTAATTTACCTTACTTGTTTTTGCTCTGTATTGTTCACTTTTCCTTTCTTTTTCGATATTTTCATAAAATTGACACTCGAGATTTTAATGTTTCCTCTTTCCACAAGAGGCAAGCTCTCATGATTTTTCTTACCTGGTTTTTATCTTTAAGGCATAAGTGGAATACGAATGAAAAGCATATGAAGCCAGAGACTGGGTTGGCTCAGCTTAGAGCAGGTCCTGAGGTCTTCGCAAATTTAAGCCCAGCAACTGTTTTACCACAGGTAATGCGATTTATACACTTGTATACACAAATATGGCCATGGCAACTTATCTTCTTTTTTTCCTTCTCATTTCATTAGTTCAGCTCTTTTGATTAAGGCACATCTCAAATAGAAGTATACTTAGCCATGTCATGGTTGCAGCGGGAAAATTGAAGAGACACCAGAATCTAAGCATTTTAATAGCGAGTCTACATACTTTTCAAAGACTTTTATAAGCTTGTGCTATTACCTGACATGGTTAGAAACTAGCGAAAAAAACATCTTTTGCATCCTTTCAGCAAAATCTTTGAGTTCAATGAAGTAGAAATTATTTGCTTCTATTGTGAGTTCAAGATTTTACATTGATGAAAATATACTTCAGTGATGTGGAAGAAGAAATTTGGATTTATTAACATAATGGCTGAATCCTTAAATATAATGTAGCTGTGTCAATTAATCCTTTCAAACTGTGATTTAATTTGAGAGGCGGAGATCAATTTTAGTTACTTCAAACTACCATGAAGCAAGAATTATTCCTTGAAAGGATATGCCTTAAGATCAGATGCCCATTGAGCTGACTGACGTTGAGCTCTTTTATTAGCAAAATGTTGCTTTACCTGTCCTTCGAAATATATTTTTAGCAACTGCCCATCAGTGCTCTCTGTGTTCTTTTGTTATGAGCATTTTTTTACTTGTTGTCTTGTTCATAGATAGATCGTCTTATATACCTCTCCTTGATGAGGTTTTGTTGCACAATCTTGCTCACTGTAGTTGGTGGTTGCTTCGACTTTGAAGAAAGAGGTTGCTGAAGCTGTTGACTTTATGATTTATATGAGGTCAGTGTTATTCATGTAGTTACACATGGATTCGATCCTTCAAACCATTGCCTTCCATCCTTCCCACCTTTTCTATCATTCTCATTTTTTTAAACAGAGGGATATTTTCTGGAATAGGCATCTATTTGGGAAACCAAGAGGTTTTGACACTGATGATACTGGTGAAGAGATTGGCTACAACACAGGTGTGCTTCACATGAGGTAGGTCTATTGATATCGATTCTTGTGGTAGCTAACATCGATAGTAAATGCCCCGAGGTCCTTTTCTTTTCCTATGTTTTTCCCTTTCCCCCTCAGCAGTTGTATCTGTGTCCTTTCCACTTTTATTGAACTTGAAAATTGCAGATGCTATGGTCATCAGCTCTCACTTTTAAAGATTTTGTAAGGTTTCCAGTTTCTGTTTATCCTTTTAGTGATTTAATGTTTATTTTTATGTGAAATTTGTCCATGTTGATCACATTGCTCGTGTTGCATTTGAGACTGCTAGCAAACTTTGTTCTGTTGACAAAGCAAATGTCCTGGAGGTGGATTATATTTGTAAATTCAATATAATGCTTTCAGGGTGTTACCTGTAACCCCCTTTCTTTCCTCTTCTTTCTGAACATAATTTTAATTTTGTTGACTTCCTACCATGCTTTATGTTGATTGTATAGCATGTGAAAGACGGTACTAATCCTCCTTTATGATAATAAGGAATCACATGAATTGATTGCTGTTTATCTCAAAGAACATATTTTTATGCTACACAAAAGCATGCCATGAATGATACGTTGATATGCCACTTAAAAATGTTTATAGTTATCAATGCTTTGGAGAAAGAGGGTAAGGGCCATAGCCACTGAATATCCTGATGTTGAGCCCTCACACGTTTATGTTGACAACGCTGCAATTCAGCTTATTCGCGATCTGAAACAAGTTTTTAACAAGCAAATAATTCAGAAGAAATTTAGATATGTGAGAAAATGAGATGGTGGTAGAATTGATAAAGCTTATCAATATCTGATATGTGACATTTGCGGTTGATACAATAATGACTGACAACATATTTAGCGATATACTCTCTGAAGAATAGTTTAGTCTTCTTTATGCTCAACAACTTCAGAGAACCATCCTTTCAGATATACTAAATACTTTAATTGTTTCAGGGGCCAGCCTGGACTCTTTAAACCAATACATGGCTCTCCGCCTAATATCGCCGGACAGGTTTGGTGGACTCTATTTAAATTTTTTGTTTATTTTAGTGATAGATATTATGTCATTTTGATTGCTTTAAAAGCAAAAGTTGCACTGCTAATGATTGTTTAAACAATTGGTTTCTGTCCCTTAACCGACACTTTAATCGAATAAATTCTTGAATCCACGGGAATAAGAGTGGAACAGTGAAGAGGAAATTATACTTTTCTTTCCTTTCTCAAAATTAATAAAGAATGAAAATTAAAGCTTACAGGAGAGTCTAGAGGATACCCTTCGAAATAAGAGAGGTTTAAAGTTTTTAACTACTCAAAACATGAAGAGAATATGATAGTAATAACTGGAGAAGATTGGAGCTACTAAGTCATCAGTTTATAAATCGAGCTCTTTGACGCTGTCAAGAGTTTCGGAGATGAGAATATCTATTCGTTTGGACTTGAGTTCAAATTGCTTGACATTGCATTCTTTCCATATTGTCTAAACACACATACTAACAACTACAATATTGGGTAATTACAGGGGAGTTCTTTGAATAGCTAGCTATTGGACTGCAATGGAGAAAATAGTAAACCGATTAGGCCATTGGCAACTAAGTTGTGTTGCTTTCCAGGCCCAATGAGTCTCCTCGCACGTGAAGAATAAGTGGTCTCGTGTTTCTTCCTAAGTTAAGCCAAAAGGACAGCATGTATTGATGTTTAAGTAATTGAGCCGATTATTATTTAATGTATTTTGTATAGTGAGCTACAAGAGAAAGGAAGTTGGGGAGGGGGGGATAATCTTGTGTTAGATGATTCGGTGCCATCACATTTCAGGTTTTCTCATCCGTAATAGATCCTTGATTCGTTTATTTGAGAGGAGATGGATAGGCCTGTTATACCAGTAGGCTGGTTTCTTATGCAGGATGAGGCAAATCCATTAGCAACAATCCTCAGTGTTGCAATGCTTTTGAAGTATGCCCTAGGAGAAGAAAATGCTACAAAGAGAATTGAAAATACAGTTTTGGGTGCCCTGAATAAGGGATTTCGAACCGGCGACATAAATTCAACTAGAAATGTACGTGTCTAAATTTTATACATCACTAGTCGTTGAGGTTTAGATCCTTTTCAAGTTTTTTTTTTTTTGAAAATTTAAAATACTTGAAATTACTAAAGGGAATATTGTTTACTATGAACAAAGAATACCAAAAACACACCTATACAGGAGAAACAAAAGGAGAAAGCAGCATTTCAAGTTTCTTTGGAAGGTTTTATTTTATATTTTGCAAAAGTAGCTATTGATATTCATCCCTTGTCACTATCAATGGTATGGATTTGTTTCAGTTGATTCAATTGCACAGAAATTTGTGGGTTGCAAGGAAATGGGTGAAGAGATACTAAAGTCAGTAGAATCTCAAGTTCCTGCTACTCTCTAATCTGAGGAAACATGAGCATCTCTCCTAGAGCATTATGATTAGTCTTATAGATATGTTCTTGCGGTTTCCCCTGACCTTGTGAAATTTTTATAGTTCGCTGTAATATCACTGCCTACGACAGAAAGGAATTCGAATGCATAGTGTACTATTGTCTTGTAAGTTTTATCTTGAAGGATTTTATTAATATGAGTATGATTAGGACAAACCAAGGAAATTAAGAAACAAATAATAAAATTCCTAAGATTAATGAAAATAGAATCTCGGCTTTTATTGCAGTACATTTCATTATTATTATTATTATTATTGCATTTCATTGATTGATTCTTATAAAGTTAGATCTACCACTGATGTATTGCTTGAAGGTTCTTAGATCCTTGTTTCCTTCTTTGCAATTGCAGAGATAATGCATTAATTTTGGTGATTCCTTTCAATTCACTAAGGAAAAAAGCTTTCATTCTCTTCATCCTGCAAATTCTTCAGCTCACATGCAAAAATTGTCTATCCCGAGTTAATCGTTACTTAGGGGGTGCTTGTTTGGAGGGTTTAAGAAAAAAGATATGGGAATGGAATTAAAACTAATGGTTGGTATAGATATATGATTGCATGGGTATCATTTTCATTCCTTGGTTTTAAGGAATACTCCATTCCTCTAGATTTCTAGAGGAATGGGAGTGATTCCTACATCCAAAACCAA
>JANZLD010000005.1:8630008-8642529 GCA_026413575.1 Erythroxylum carthagenense | reverse complement strand
GTTAATCCTCATCTTGAGTCAAAAATCAAATGGTTGAAGAACAAATTTCATTGCATCAATGATATGTTAAGGGAGAGTGGTTGTCAGTGGAATGATGTGGAGAAAAAAATTGCATGTGAGAAGCAATGGTTTGATAGCTACTGTCAGGTGAGCTATTCATACTTATTATCTTTAATTAAATTGATGGACATGTGACTTTATAGAATATAAAAGTATACTGATTGAAGGTTCATTTTTTGTTTTTCTTTTTTTTAGACGCATAAAGACGCAAAAGGAATGTGGGAATTTAAATTCCCATACTTGAATCAACTTGAATCAGTTTATGGAAGAGATTGAGCTACTGGGTTGAACGTTCAAGGATATGTGGATGTTGTTCGAAATATGGAGAATGATCAAAATACAATAAGTAGTGGTGAGTATGTTAATGAATATGATTTATTATCTGACGAAGAAAACAATGATGTGTGTTTAGATTCGTAAGCAACTCCAACTTCCGCAAGCAACACAAATGTGAGAAATGTGAGTGCAAAGCACAAACAACCATCAAGCAGCAATGGAGGGAATATAGCAAAAAGGAAGAAAATGTTGTCTATTTCAGCTTCCTTAGATGTCGGGGCACAGCTGCAAGAAATCAATTCTAATTTTTGTACTTTTGTGGAAGGCTTTAATAGCAATTTCGCAACCATAACAAATGTTATTGTAGATGAAAATTTACGTGACAAAGCTGTTTCGGAAAAAATGAAACACGTTGCTGAAGAGTTAATGAAAATTGGCCTTCTAAGTGGTGATGTCTTTAAAGCAGCTAACTTTTTTAGCTCAAATAAAGATAAGATTGATGTGTTTCTCAGCCTTCCCGTTGACATGCGAAGGCTTTATGTCTTAAGTTTATTTTGATATTGTTTTGATGCTTTATCTTTTAGGTACTATGAGAAATCTTGATTTATGTTTTGATGCTTTATATTTTAAGTTTATTTTGATGTTGTTTTATGCTTTATATTCCATTTAAATATGATATAAAAATATAGTTGCAATTGTATTGTTGGCATTATGCAGCTCTGTTGACAAATTATATATAGCTCATCTAATGCTCAAAAATTGCGATAAAATTTCTTGACAAAACTTATTAATTTTTTTTACAAACATATGGAGATAGCCCCAATAAACATATGAAGGGAAAATCATTTTCATTTTTATTGAGGATAAAAATGATATTATATTGTCTTTCATTCCCATTAATGTAATAAACCAAACAACATTATTGGTATTAATACAGAAACCCAAGTTACAAACCAAACATCATTTTTTTTTAATTTTTCATATCCATTCCCATCCCCTTCTACTATTATACCCATATCTATATCCAACCCTATGCTCAAACCAAACACTTCCTTAATCAAACAAATTAAGAAAGAATAATTGGTATTTGTTAATTGTTACGAAGGAAGGCCAGCGAAATCAGTGGATAAGTGGGGAACCTAGGTGCAAGTTGTTAATAAATTGAATTATTAGTGTGCAAGTAACTAAAAACAATCTCTCATATATAATTAAATGAGAGTGAAATTTTAATTCGTCATATAAACTTGTTGCAACCTTTTATATAAACCTTGACTTGCAGCCAAAACCCTAATGGGGTGTTTAGTTGATTGGAATTAATATTCTATTCCTGATATATTCTTAGTAATAAGTTATTTCTTTGTTTGATTAAAGAAAGCATACATAATATATAATTTACTTATTTTTGAGTTTGAAGAATAAGTAAACTCATCATACCCTTATCTTTATTTATTCCAAGTATGTTGGAAATAAAAATGAGAATTTGTTGGACAAAAATATTTTTAAGGAATTCACACAATTACTTAATAACAACAATAACAGTAACAATAATAAGAAAATTAATAATAATAATAATAATAATAATAATTATTATTATTATTATTATTATTAAGATATCATTATCATCGTTATCATCATATAATTAGTGAGAACTAATGAGTATTTTAGTCTTTTTATTAATTATTTTTTTATTATTCTAAATTTATATTTTTAAATTAATATTACATCATTATTAAAAATTTTTAAGATAAATTGAACTAAATAATAAATATTATATTATATTCTTCATCTATTATATTTTTAAAGAATCTTTATTCTCTTTCTTGTCTATTCTTACGAGTCAACCAAATGTACTCCTTTAAAGTCTGACCTGACAGGTAGCATATGAAACTGCGCAGGCTGTCACATGTGCGGCAAAAGAATCACCAATTTCTGAAGTACCTGTTGCAGTTGGAAACCTAACCACAATGGAGATTACACAAGATGGTCAGTCACGTGCGAATGAAAAAATTGAGAGTCAAATTCCAGTAGAATCTGGTGTAATAGCCTGAGTTGAAGAAAAAGAGGGTTTACTTAAGGGAGTGGACTGTGACGAACTGTTGAAGGTAAGTGTTTAGGGAGAAGATGAAGCCGCTGAAAGCAAAGACAGGTTTAGGGAACGGCTTTGGTGCTTTCCATTTGAGAATCTTATAGGACTGTTGATCAACTATATCTGATAAGCATGATTAGTATTTTTTATTAAATTACTTTAAATATCTTATTGTCATATTTGTACTCATATACTTTTCTTTATTGTACGAATGTGTTATTAAACATAGCTTATTTATGCTAGAGTTTACTTCCCAATATATGTTGAGATTACATTTTTTATAGATTTGTGCATAAATATGATAAAGGACTTTTAGGATAACTATTGTTGACCAAACAAGCCTACTTTAGTTTTTATCCTTAAAAAAATCAATTTGAACCTCAACTTTTCTTTATATATATATATAATAATCTTGTTACAAGTCAATTTTATCCTTATTTTTGTTGATTTCCTTAATAACTTTCAGCTCGTAAATTGAACGAATTGTATCAAACTTATTTGTATAAGATTTTGACTGTTTTCATGACAAGTAAATTAGTTAATTCAAGTTGTATTATTTTAACTTTTCACTTTTTATATAATGGGGGAAAAGTATAAAGAAAGAAAGAAAAAAGAAAAAAACGATGAGGTGAATAAAAAGGATGCTATTTGAATCAAATGAGCTTTGAACTCAATTGAGTTAAATCTTTCATGGATAAGTTTGTATGATTTCCTTTGATTTATTTAACCTAAAACTTCTTTTTGTCTTACCTTACCTAAGTCACATTACAATCCTTAACAAGTTCTTTGATTTATGCATTAACTTTATTTTTTATGGCAGTGAAAATATGATTCACGAGCAAACTTATAAAAATAACTCGCTATGTTTTAATTTAAGAGCGTAATGAATCCTAAACATTTTGAGTGTATAGAGTGAAATTCATAAGAGGGTGTCAAGTCTTGTTTCATTTGATTTTGATGGAATTAATTTGATACTTTATTTTAGGAGTTGATAAGCGGAGATTGCATCAAATTATATTATTATTATTCAAAATCATTAATTTTGGAAAAAAGTAGACAGATTATTGTAGTGAATAAGGCAACATCACGTTTAATGTTAGATTCACCCCAAGAGCTTAAATTCGATTAAGAAACTTATTTCCAGCCCTATTATGTAAAGGACTTGGATTTTTTTAGATATGAATCTTGACAAGATAGGATGAAACTAGGTTTTGAGCAAGAATAGAAAGGGAAAACTAGTCTAACAATTTCTATACATTATTCTCTTTCGTTTCTTAATAGTTTTTCTTCAATCTTTCTTTTTTTTTAGTGTTGGAACTAAAGCTGAGTGTTGTTAAATCCAAATATTCTGATTTAAGGAGATTCAAAACTCTAGTTGTAATCTTACGAGGTTTTGTTCTAAGCTTAGGTTCGTGTTTTAATTCAAGTTTTTATGGTTTTGTATTTGTCTATTTTATAAATAATATTGACTAAAGTCAATGTACCCAGTGCATAAGGCTCCTCATTTTACGAGAGTTTGGGGAGGGTTATTGATGTACGAAATTTTCTCTTTGCATTTTTTACAAAGAGGTTATTTTCGTGATTCGAACTTGTGACCTTCTAATTACAAATGAACAACTTTTATTAATTATTCTAAGGTTGTTCCTTAAAAATTAATATTGAATGATCTGATAAACTAATTTAACGTTGATTATTCCATAGCTAGAATTCATTGATATGTAATTGTCATGAATGGTTTGGTATAATTAACAAATATGTTATTTATGAAGTTGTTTATTTAACTGATGAGAAACAAGAAAATTAAATTAAATAATTATAGCTATCCAAATAATCTAATTTAGGGCTTAGCCTTTTTTACTAAGCTCATTGTTATCAATTAATTGATATGTAATGCTATCATACTCAATCAATTGATGGTAAGTTTGGTTTAAATGTTGGGTTTGAATCAATTAATTTAAAAATTTTGAGACTTATTATAGTTATCCTAATTTGATTAGAACTAACGGTTTGAATTGTAAAAATTATTCTTTTTAAACCAACAATTAGTGTTATAATTGGATGAAATTGTTCTCTTAAATCAAAGTTAAGCACTCTTGAATTTCTTACTTTTATACTTAATTTATTTTAATTATTGTTAATTTTAGTTCATTAATTAATTAAACATAAACATCCATTTTGTTTTATCAATTAAAATTAAGAAACTAGCTTCTAGTTATTTTGAAATTTGTCTTTGTTCTACAACTATTACAAGAGTTCAAAAAATCAGAATTAATTTTGATCGAGTACTTCGACAACTCCTCGATCATAATGATGTAAGAAAAGGTTAGAAATAACAAGAAAATTGTTGTTTAAAATTAATCATAGAAGTTTAAGATTTGTTTGTTTTATTTATATTTATATTTTTTGTTTTTATTTTCAAATCTAGCAGATAAAAAATTTTCTTTCAGTTTTCACGTTTTTATAATATTGTCAATACCAACTAAATATAAAATATTTAGTTATTTAAAAAATAAAACAACTTAATATAAAATATTTAAAATCAGGCAATTACGCCTGATTTTGGTTTGATTTGCCTGATGAATAATAGGAAGTACTATTCTCTAGTGTACCCAATTCTTCTCATCTCAGATGGCACCTGCTTTGGAGCTTAAAGCCAACCCTTTTACGGCGGCTGCTTTGGAGCTTAAAGCCAACCCAGTTACGGCAGCTTTCCGTCTCCAACTGCCGGCGAAACAGTGCCTGAAACCGTGCGGAATCAGATGCGCTGCCGCCACACCATCCAAAAGCTACTCTATCACCCTCCTTCCCGGTGATGGCATTGGTCCTGAAGTCATCTCCGTCGCTAAGAATGTCCTCAAATTCGCTGGTTCTCTTGAAGGTTGTTGCTTTTCATTAACTCATCTTCTCCTATTTGGTTCCATTGAAATCGAAGTTGAAATTTCCGAGCCTGTATTGCTGTTTCTTTTCTTTCTTACTTTTTCTTAGATGATGGAAATGGATATCTTTGTTTAGGAGTAAGTATGTGTAAAATTTATATCTGCTGTTTTCTGGGTTTTATGATTTTAGAGTGAGTTGTTTGAATGTCTCTGTTAATGGGGTTTTTTTTCCCCCTTCCTTGTCCCTCTTAAACTTGTTGTGTTATTAAATACCAAAGGAATGTTTTCTTTTACCCTTTTCTCGGATTTCATCTACTTTCCTTGAATTTCCTTTCAGCAAAATTAAGATTTTGAGCTGCTGAAACTCATTTCTCTAGTTATTTATGGCTTCCTTTTGTTTCAAACCGTTAGGTATTGAGTTTAGCTTTCAAGAAATGCCTATGGGGGGCTCTGCTTTAGATTTAGTTGGAGTTCCATTGCCAGAGGAAACTTTGTCTGCAGCGAAGCAATCTGATGCAGTTCTTCTTGGTGCCATTGGAGGGTAATTTACCTTACTTTTTTGGCTCTGTATTGTTCACTTTTCCCTTTTTTTTTTCTCGATATTTTCATAAAATTGACACTCTTGAGATTTTAATGTTTCCTCTTTCTGCAAGAGGCAATCTCTTATGATTTTTCTTCCCTGGTTTTTATCTTGAAGATATAAGTGGGATAGAAATGAAAAACATCTGAAGCCAGAGACTGGGTTGCTTCAGCTTAGAGCAGGTCTTGAGGTCTTTGCAAATTTGAGGCCAACAACTGTTTTACCACAGGTAATGCGCTTTATACACTTGTATACACAAATACGGCCATGGTAACTTATCCTTTTTTCCCCCTCATTTTCATTAGTTCAGTGCTTATGATTAAAACACTTCTCAAATAGAAGTATACTTCGCCATATTATGATTGCAGTTGGAAAATTGAAGAGACACCAGAATCTTAGCATTTTGATAGTGAGTCTATCTATTGTTTAAAGACTTTTATATGCTTTTGCTAATACCTGACATGGGTAGAAACTAGTGAAAAAACATCTTTTGAATGCTTTCAGCATCTACGTGTTCAATGAAGTAGAAGTTATTTGCTTCTATTATGAGTTCGAGATTTTACATTGATGAAAATATACTTCAGTGATGTGGAAGAGGAAGTTTGGATTTATTGACATAATGGCTGAATCCTTAAGGTCTCGTTTGGTGACTAGTAATGAAGGAATCAAAATAGAAAAATAGGAATGGGAATGAAAAGTGGGAATCGGAGTAAGAATGAAATTACTGATTATGCATGTTTGGTATAGTATTAAACAAAGTTAATAGTTATGTCAATATTTGGTACTAAATATTAAATATGATAATGAAAATTTTTTAACTCATGTTTAGTTATTATATAATTTATTTTGTCCATAATTAATTAAAATATTTATTTTTATAAATAATTAGTCAAAATTAATGATTTATAAAATTATTAATTTAAATAATTATGAATGATTTTTATGATAAGAATAAAAGTATCAATATAAAATTATTATTAAAAAATTAATATAAAACATAATTTTGTTGACAATATTTTGATAATAACTTGATAACATTCTAATTATATCTTTTATCTTTTATTTCTTATTCCCAATACAACACCTCGGGAATAAAAGTCCAGGATTGTTTAGGATTCATTCTAGTTTTGTCATTCCCTATTTTATTTATTAACAGTAACCAAACAACTAAAGTTAGGGAATAAAGGTTGCATTCCCATTTCCACCTTTTTATTACTGATTACTAAACATTACCTAAGTATAATGTAGCTGGGTCAATTAATCCTTTATAATGTAGCTGGGTGAATTAACCCTTTCAAACTGTTATTCAATTTGAGAGGTGGAGATCAATTTTTAGTTACTTCAACATGAAGCAAGAATTATCCCTCTAAATGCCCATTGAGCTGACTGACGTTGAGCTCCTTTATTAGCTCTACCTGTACTTTGAAATATATTTTTAGTAATTGTCCATCAGTGCCCTCTGTGTTCTTTTGTTATGAGCGTTTGTTTAAATTTTTATCTTGTTCATAGATAGATCGTCTTATATAACTCTCCTTGATGAGGTTTTGTTGCACTGTCTTGCTCACTGTAGTTGGTGGATGCTTCCACTTTGAAGAAAGAGGTTGCTGAAGGTGTTGACTTGATGGTTGTAAGGGAGCTTACAGGAGGTCTGTGTTATTCATGTAGTTACACATATATTAGATCCTTCAACCATTGCCTTGCGTCCTTCCCACCTTTTCCATCTTTCTCAATTTTTAAACTAGAAAAAGCAAAGCGATGTTTTCTGGAATAGGTATTTATTTCGGGAAGCCAAGAGGTTTTGACACTGATGATACTGGTGAAGAGATTGGCTACAACACAGAGGTGTATGCTTCACATGAGGTAGGCTTATTGATATTGATTCTTGTGTTAGCTAACATCGATAGTAAATGGCCCAATTTGACCTTTTCTTTTTCCTATTTTTATTCCTTTGCCCCACAGCAGCTGTATCTGTTGTCCTTTTTCTCTTTTATTGAAATTGCAATATTGCAGAAGCCATTGTCATCAGCTCTCACTATTTATAGATTTTGTAAGGTTTCCAATTTCTGTTTATCATTTTAGTTGATGTGAAATTTGTCTAGGTTGATCGCATTGCTCGTGTTGCATTTGAGACTGCTAGGAAACGATATGGAAAACTTTGTTCTGTTGACAAAGCAAATGTCTTGGAGGTGGGTTATATTTGTAAATTCAACGTAATGCTTTCAGGGTGTACTTTTAACCCCTTTCTTTCCTCCTCTTTTCTCTTCTTTCTGAACATAATTTTAATTTTGTTGACTTCCTGCTGTGCTTTATGCTGATTGTATAGCATGTGAAGGACAGTACTAATCCGTGTATTCTTTTATGATAATAAGGAATTACATTACTGATTGTTGCTTTTCTCAAAGAACATATTTTTGTGCTAAACAAAAGCATGCCATGGATAATACTCTGATATGCCATTTAAAAATGTTTTTAGGCATCAATGTTTTGGAGAAAGAGGGTAACAGCCATAGCCACTGAATATCCTGATGTTGAGCTCTCGCACATGTATGTTGACAATGCTGCAATGCAGCTTATTCGTGATCCGAAACAGGTTATCAGCAAGCATATAATTCAGTAGAAATTTAGATATGTGGGAAAGTGAGATGGTGGTCAAATTGATAAAGCCTTTCAATATCTGATATGTGACATTTGCAGTTTGATACAATAGTGACTAACAACATATTTGGCGATATACTCTCCGATGAGGCTTCAATGATTACTGGAAGTATAGGGATGCTTCCATCTGCAAGTCTTGGTGCAAAGGTATGCAAAATTGTGTCATTAAAATTTGAAGTTGTTCAGGGGTTTTGTTCAGGCCATTCAGCAAAAGTTTCTTGCAGCAATAGCATTTTTGTTCTGAAGAATATTTTAGTTTTCTTTATGCTTAACAATTCTAGAGGAGGACCATTTTGTCAGATATACTAAATAGTTTAATTGTTTCAGGGGCCCGGACTCTTTGAACCAATACATGGTTCTGCGCCTGATATTGCTGGACAGGTTTGGTGGACTCTCTTTAATATATTTTTTTTAATGTTAGTAATTTTGATTGCTTTAAAAGCAAAAGTTGAACTGCTCGTGATTGTTTAAACAATTGGTTTCTCTCCCATAACTGACTTTATTCTGAATAAATGCCTATATCCACTGGAACAAGAGTGGAACATTGAAGAGGAAATTATGTTTACCTTTTCTTTTTTGTTTGTTCAAGAGGGTGGTTTCTTATGCAGGACAAGGCTAATCCATTAGCAACAATCCTCAGTGCTGCAATGCTTTTGAAGTATGGCCTAGGAGAAGAAAATGCTGCAAAGAGAATTGAAAATGCAGTTTTGGATGCCCTGAATAAGGGATTTCGAACCGGTGACATATTTTCAGCTGGAAATGTACGTGCCTAATCGCTAGTTGTTGAAGTTTAAATCCTTTTAAGTTTCTTTGGAAGGTTTTATTTTATATTTTCCAAAAAGTAGCTATTGATATTCATCCCTTGTCACTTATGGATTTGTTTCACTCGATTCAATTGCACAGAAATTGGTGGGTTGCAAGGAAATGGGTGAAGAGATACTAAAATCAGTAGAATCACAAGTTACTGCTACTGTCTAATCTGAAACATGAGCATCTCTCCTAGAGCGTTATTATCAGTCTTACGGACATGTTCTTGCAGTTTATCCCAACCTAATGAGATTTTTATAGTTGCAATTTCACTGCTTACAGCAGAAAGGAATTCGGATGCACAGTGTACTATTGTCTGTCCCAAATCTCGTGTCAGCAGGATTTTTAGTGGGTGTTGTTATAATGTATTATTGTCTTGTAAGTTTTTATTCTTAATCTTGAAGGATTTTTGTGATATGAATATGATGAGCAGTTGAGGACAGACCGAGGAAATTAAGAACCAAATAATAAAATTCTTAAGATTGTTGAAAATATAATGTTGGCTTTTTATTGCAACGTTACGAATCAACTTGTTGAAATTGATTGATACAACTCATCCTCATTTTATTGTTGTTATTGCATTTCATTGATTGATTCTTGCAAATTTTGATCTACCACTGATGTATTGCTTGAAGTTTCTAAGATCCTTGTTTCCTTCTTTGCAATTACAGAAATAATGCATTAATTTTGGCCATTCCTATCACCGAAGTCCTACAAATTCTTCAACTAACGTGCAAAAATTGTCTACCCCACAGTTGATCATTACTTATAATCATCACTAGTAACCACACGTTCCTCCCTTCTCTCACTGCAATATTTTTGAGGTTCTACGTCTGTCAATATGGTTTCTGGTAATGTCATTTACTGTGTTCTTTTCATCTTTTAGCAATTGTTCCAGCAGCTAGGATGAATACGCATCTCCAACCCATTCTTTCAAAACAGTTTTCTTCATGTTAGAGATGTTACAAAGATTTTTACTCTAATTTACAATTCTATTTTGCACTATTTCATATTATTTAAAGATACATTGCACTTGATAAAGGGTTGGAAAAGTTGAAAAAAAAAAAGAATGAACCGGTGAAGAGATACAGTGCCTCACCGTGAAACTTTTCAGACGAGATCTTCTGTCTAATTTTATGGTGTTTTATTGTGTCCAATGAATCTCAGTCATTTATTTCTGTAGGACCTGTATTTATTTATTCGGGGTTCACGTGAGATCCACATAATTAAATAGCTGAGATTTACTGGACACAATAAGACACCATAAAACTGAATAGAAGATCTGGACTCGAAACTTTTGGCCCTTTCGATATAACAAGTAGAATTTTCAGCGGTCACGGTGCCTTGAAAATGTCACAGAATGAGTGCGGTTTTATCTAGCATGTTTTTTTACATTCGAATATTGTGGCATGTGCTGCACAAGAATGCGACTGTTTGGGATGTTACAGCATACGATCTTTTTCTTTCGAGGTAACCACTATGAACATGAATACGGAGACTTGAGAACTAAAAACAAAAGACTTGTTACAATTAACCCCTTGGGCAGATGCTCGAGAACAAAACTAGTCTAAGCTTTTATTGCTTTCTAGGACAAGACACAAGTAGAAGACTAATCTTCCAAAGATACACGTCTCATAGGAATAGATGAAAACGCAATCCCCACATGTTTTTTTTAATTGAATCGATAATAAAAACCCTTTGCTCCTCTAACTCCTCTCATTAATTGATTCCATACAGAAACTGCTTCATTTACCAGTAGCTTTCCCACCGAGCAACAGACATGTCATTCCAATACACCATGTCTTCCAATTCACTTCCAAGCTTCGACGAGCACCAATGGCTGATTAGTATTCAACAAACTCTGGAAGAAGAGCCAGAAAATGACCATGATTTTCCGGTTTCCATTTTTACCGTCCCAAAGACACTGAGGGCTTGTGATCCTGACTCGTACACCCCACAATTTGTTGCAATTGGTCCTTACCATTATTGGCGTCCAGAGCCGTACGAGATGGAGAGTTACAAGATTGCTGCTGCTAAAAGGACTCAGAAACAGCTCCAGACCCTTAAGCTCCAAGACTTGGTTGATCACTTAATCAAGCTTGAGCCAAAAATTCGGGCTAGCTACCACAAGTTTCTGAATCTCAATAAGGAAACTTTGGGTTGGATGATGGCTATTGATGCTTGCTTCTTGCTGGAGTTCTTGCAGATCTATGCCATTAAAGAAGGTGATGTGACAGTGACTAGAGTTTCGTCAGGAATGTCACATTTGGTTGATTATGCAGGCAGGAAATCAGCTCATAACTCAATTATCAAAGACATGGTGATGCTTGAGAATCAAATCCCACTCTTTGTGTTGAGAAAAACGTTAGAACTTCAGTTCTCCTCGCTGGAGATCGCTGACGAGAGGCTGCTTTTGATGCTAGTGGGATTCTGCCAGGAGCTTTCTCCGTTCAAGATGATACATGATCTTCCAAAGATCCAGGTCTCACAGTGTGCACACTTGCTTGATTACTTGTATGACACGATTGTTCCAAAGCTTGAATCATCTATAGATATAACTGAAGCTGAGGATCTTCCAGGCGACGAGAACAATCCAAAGAAAGAATCATCTTCTGGGAATTCAAGTTACGTCAACGAGTTTTTGAAAAAGAAAAGTTACGTCAAAGATCTTTTCAGTAAGATTCGGAAAATGCCTTCCAAGCTAAACAAGGGTACAATAAATATTCTTAAACCAGTGCTATTTTCTAGACCTGTTAAAGTCTTACTTAAACTACCATTGAAAATCCTCTCCAATCTTCCAGTATTTGCAATCCTCAAACAACCTGTTCAGTACATTTTCGTCTCTCAGTACAAAAAACCCGAGAACAAGAGCTCGAATAAGGAAATCAATAAGCCACCATTAGTAGAGGAAATCACGATTCCTTCAGTCACTGAACTCTCCCAGTCAGGCTTCATTTTCTCACCGACAACGAGTAACATCTTGAGTATTACGTTTGATCCTAAGACACGTACAATTTACCTTCCCACCGTCAGTTTAGACGTGAACACAGAGGTGGTGTTAAGAAACTTGGTAGCATATGAGGCATCAAACGCGTCAGGACCGCTGGTTTTCACGAGATACACGGAATTAATGAATGGGATTATCGATACAGCGGAGGATGTGAAGCTGCTCAGAGAAAAA
>JANZLD010000005.1:8607441-8621389 GCA_026413575.1 Erythroxylum carthagenense | reverse complement strand
CAATGAATGCAGTGGAATCGTATCAGTCTATCCCGATATTACCATAATACCCATACTGACAGTAACGGGATGTTACACAAAAATCCATTGGAGTTAAATCGATTTATAAAACAAAGTTGAACAAAGATGGCAATGTTGACAAGTATAAGGCACGACTTGTTATGAAAGGGTACAAACAAGAATTTGGGTTTGACTACAAAGAGATGTTCACTTCAGTTGCAAGGATGGATACTGTTCGATTGGTATTATCCATAGTTGCCCAAAATTCTTGGTCCATTTATCAATTAGATGTAAAGTCGACATTTTTGAATGGTGAGTTGAAAGAAGAAGAGTATGTTGATCAACCACCTAGATATGTAAAGAAAGATAATGAGAAAAAGGTATTTAAATTAAAAAAGGGTTAATACGGATTAAAACAAGCTTCAAGGACTTGGTATAGCTATATAGATGCTTATTTTGCTAGAGAAGGTTTTCTAAAATGTCCTCATGAACATACTCTTTTTACAAAGCTTAGGGATAATGGTTCATTGCTTGTTGTGTGTCTGTATATTGATGATCTGATATATACTGGGAATGATATTGTCATGATTGACGCATTTAAAAGAAGTGTGATGAGTGAATTTGAAATGACCAATTTGGGGTTAATGCATTATTTTCTCGGTATTGAAATTATGCAATCACCAGCTAGTATTTTTATTTCAAAAAAAGAAATATGTTTTTGAGATTTTAGACAGGTTCAAAATAGAATATTGCAAGTCAATTAGCACTCCTACTGAGTATGGCTTAAAGTTGATGAAAGAAGATGGAGGGAAGAAGATAAATGCCACTTTGTACAAGCAATTTGTTGAAAGTTTGATGTATCTAACTTCAACAAGACCTGACATCATGTATGGAGTCAGTTTAATAAGCCGATATATGGAAAATCCAATCGAGAATCATCTAGCTACAGCAAAATGGATTTTTCATTTTTTAAAAGGACCAAGTGATATGGAATTTTTTATGCAATTGGAACAAAAGAAAATTTGATCGATTTTCTGATAGTGATTATGCAGGTGATGTGAATGACAGGAAAAGCACATCAGGATTTATGTTCATGATGAATTCTAGAGCTGTATCATGGTCATCAAAGAAGCAATAAATTGTTACATTATCAAGTACCGAAGCTGAATTTATTATAGCAGCAACATAATCCTGTCAAGCTATTTGGTTAATAAGATTGCTTGAAACACTTCATTATCAGCAGCAAGGTCCAACAACTATCCATTGTGATAATGTTTCAACAATTAAAATTTCTAAAAATCCAGTTTTACATGGAAGGAGCAAGCACAATGATTTTCTGCGTGATCTTTGCAACAATGGAATAATTGATTTGGTTTTTTTGCAAAAGTCTAGATCAAGTAGCTGATATTATAACCAAAATACTTAAGTAAGTTGTGTTTCTTAAGCTTTGAAGAATGCTTGGAGTATGCTATTCAAAGAGTGTTGCTGTTTGAAAATGGCGATGCTAGACGAGAAATTCATTTCTTTAAACTAATCTTCTGCAAAATATTAGTTTAAGGGAGGGTGTTGATATTATTTTAATATTTATGTTTTACATTTATCTAAAATAAAGTGGAAGATTTTATTTGACTTGGTCTTTGGGACTTAGGAGTATCTGTTAAGTTGAATTCATGTAGAAGTGGAGTTGACCATGTTTCAAGTTAGTGGAAGTGGTTTCCTTTTTATTAGCTAATTTCGGTTCATGTAATGCCTATATTAAGGCTATTTTATAATTGAATTATACATAAGAAAAGTTTCCAATACATCCTCTTTTGTCAATTTATTTTCGACGAGTTCTTTTAATTTTTTCTATCAGTGTCAGAGCTAGTGTTTAGAGTAAAAATTGTAGCTTTTTCATTACGTCGAAAAGTGTGAATGGCCTCTGACAATTTTGTTCAACTAGTGATTCCTCGCTTCGATGGTCACTATGATCATTAGAGCATGTTGATGGAAAATTTTTTGAGACCGAAAGAATAATGGCAGGTTATTTCAGATGGAATACCAGAATTGCCAAAAGGCGCAACAACGTCAGATTAACACAGGGATGAGATTGACGCGATGAAGTTGAAGGATCTCAAAACAAAGAATTACTACTTTCAAGACATTGATCGTACAATTTTGGCATGAAGAAAAAGTACCAAGGCACCATAAGAGCAAAGAGGCAGCAGCTTCAAGCACTTCGAACGGACTTTGAATTGCTTCGTATGAAGCTGAGGGAATAAGTTATTGATTATTTCTCTCAAACAATGGCAATCATGAACCGGATGCTTATTCATGGTGTCCAGACAGATGATGTGGATGTAGTGGAAAAGATTTTTCGATCCATGACACCAAAATTTAATTATGTTGATTGTTCTATTGAAGAATCTAATGATATTGATGAACTTTCACTTGATGAATTACAGAGTTCTTTGATGGTTTACAAGAGGAAGATGAACAAGGAAGAAAGAGAGGAGCTAACTTTAAAAGTGTCAGTTGATTGATCGACAAACCATGGTGCTACAGGAAGAGGATGGGGAGGTCGAGGATATAGAGGCCAAGGTAATAGAGATGGAGGTGATCGAGGCAATAGCGATGGTGGCTGACAAAATTGAAGTTATAATAATGAAAATGAACGTAATCAATCGATTGACAAGTTTAAGATTGAATGTTACAGGGGCTATAAATTTGGCCACTATTGCTCGGAATGCCATGCCAATCTACCTCAAGATACAGAAAAAAGGAGAAGTCAAATTTTGCAAAAAAGGATGAAGAAGGAACTCTGTTAATGACTTACAATGTCAAAGAAGAGCCTAAGTCAAATATTTGTCGACACAGGTTACAGCAATCACATATGTGGGAGTAAGTCTTTCTTTTCCAATTTAAATGAAACCTTCAATACTATCATTCACTTTGGTGATTCTCACACGATAAGGGTAATAAGAAAAGGTGATATTGACATTTAAACTAAGAACGGTTTTGTTGAAACCATTTCTAACGTGTTTTATGCTTTTGACTTGAATAGAAATTTGTTAAGTGTTAGCCAATTACAAGAAAAGGGTTATAAAATAGTTGTGAAAAATGGTAATTGTGAGATATATGATCCTTTGAGAAGTGCTTTGCAGCTGTTCCTATGAGTTCAAACAGGTTGTTTCCATTGAAGATTCAAAGGGCTCCGTCTTGCTTCTTGACTAGAACAAAAAATCCATCATGGCTTTGGCATTTTCGGTACAATCACTTGAATTTCGATGGGTTAAAGACTCTCCAGCAAAAAAATATGGTATTGGGTCTCACAAAAATTGTAATTCCTTCTCAAGTTTGTGAAGAGTATGTCGTTAGCAAACAACATCGCTCTCTATTCTAACAAGGCAAATCATTGCGAGCAAAGGAAGGATTACAACTCATTCATTTTGACATTTGCGGACCGATAAATCCATCCTCTAATGGGCGTAAGAAGTATTTAATTACTTTCATTGATGATTTCACTCGAAAAACATGGATCTATTTCTTGCACGCAAAATCAAAAACTTTTAATGCATTTAAAAGCTTTAAAACACATGTTGAAAAAAAATTAGAAAAAAATCTAAACTCTCCAAACAGATCGTGATAGGGAGTACTGTTTAAAGGAGTTTGATGATTTTTGTAGTGAAAAAGGCATTAGAAAAGAATTAATAGCTGCCTATTTACCACAACAAAACGGAGTTCTAGAAAGAAAAAATAGAATAGTTCTGAACATGGTGAGAAGCTTGCTGGTAAAGGGAAATGTTCCGAAAAACTTTTGGCCTGAAGAAGCAAATTGGAACATTTGTTTGTTAAACAAAAGTCCCGCTTTTTCTGCTTAAAATATGACTCTGGAAGAAGCATAGAGTCTACAAAAACCGGCTGTTGATCACTTCTGTATTTTCGGTTGCATTGTATATGCATATGTACCAGATGAGAAAAGGAAGAAGTTAGATGATAAGGCTAAAAAGTGTGTTTTTCTTGGTATAAGTGAAGCTTTCAAAGCATATAAGTTATGCAGTCCTGTCACTAAGAAGATTGTAATCAGTAGAGATGTGGTTTTTGATGAAGAAAATACATGGAATTGGACTGAAAAAGGTATAGGCAGCCACCCTATACCAATCAATTATGGTGAAATTGATGATATTGCTAACCAACCGTGCAAATTCTAGATGCAGACCAATAATCATAACCTGGTGGTGAAATTTTAGTGGATACTGATCTAGCAGAAATTATACGGCCCCGTGAAAGAAAAAGACCTACTTAGATGACAAATTATATAAGTGGAGATAATTTATCTGATGATGATTTGACTGCACATTTTGCTTTATTTGCAGATTGTGACCCTTTTACATTTCAAGAAGTTGTAGAAGATTCAAAGTGACAAAATGCAATGGATGAAGAGATGAGTTCCATAGAGAAAAATAATACATGGGAGTTGGTAGAACTTCTAAAGGGGCAAAAATCCATTGGAGTTAAATAGGTTTATAAAACAAAATTGAACAAAGATGGCAATGTTGACAAGTATAAAGCACGACTTGTCGTGAAAGCGTACAAACACGAATTTGGGGTTGACTACAAAGAGGTCTTCGCTTTGGTTACAAGGATGGATACTATTCGATTGGTATTATCCATGGCTGCCCAAAATTCCTGGTCTATCTTTCAATTAGATGTAAAGTCAGCATTTTTGAATGGTGAGTTGAAAGAAGAAGTGTATGTTGATCAACTACCTAGATATGTAAAGAAAGGTAATGAGAAAAAGGTATTTAAATTTTAAAAAGGCTTTATACGGATTAAAACAAGTTCCAAAGGCTTGGTATAGCCGTATAGATGCTTATTTTGTTAAAGAAGGTTTTCTGACATGTCCTCGTGAACATACTCTTTTTACAAAGCTTGGGGATAATGGTTCTTTGCTTGTTGTGTGTCTGTATGTTGATGATCTGATATATACTATGAATGATATTGTCATGATTGATGCATTTAAAAGAAGTATGATGAGTCAATTTTAGATAATCAATTTGGGGTTAATGCATTATTTTCTCGGTACTGAAGTTATACAGTCACCAGTTGGTATTTGTATTTCACAAAAGAAATATGTTCTTGAGATTTTGGACAGGTTCAAAATGGAATACTGCAAGTCAATTAGCACTCCTATTGAGTATGACTTAAAGTTGATGAAAGAAGATGGAGGAAAGAAGATAAATGCCACTTTGTACAAGCAATTTGTTGGAAGTTTGATGTATCTAACTTCAACAAGACCTGACATCATGTATGGAGTCGATTTAATAAGTCGATATATGGAAAATCCAACCGAAAATCATCTAGCTATTGTAAAACAGATTTTTCGTTATTTAAAAGGGACAAGTGATTATGGAATTTTTTATGCGGCTAGATCAAAAGAAATTTTGATCGTTTTTCTGGTAGTGATTATGCAAGTGACGTGAATGACAGGAAAAGCACATCAGGATTTGTGTTCATGATGAATTCTAGAGCTGTATCATGGTCATCAAAGAAGCAACAAATTATTGCATTGTCAAGTACTGAAGCTAAGTTTATTGCAGCAACAACATGTTCCTGTCAAGTCATTTAGTTAAGAAGATTACTTAAATCACTTCATTATCAGCATAAAGGTCCAACAACTATCTATTGTGGTAATGTTTCAACAATTGAATTTTCTAAAAATCCAGTTTTACATGGAAGGAACAAGCACATTGATGTTAGATTTCCTTTTTTGCGTGATCTTTGCAACAATGGAACAATTGATCTGGTTTTTTGCAAGAGTCAAGATCAAGTAGCTGATATTATGACCAAACCACTTGAGCAAGCTATGTTTGTTAAGCTTCAAAGTTGCTTAGAGTATGCTCTTCAAAGAATGCTGCTGTTTGGAAATGGCAATGTTGGACGAGAGGTTCATTTCTCTAAAGTAATCTTCTGTAGAATATTAGTTTAAGGGAGGGTGTTGATATTATTTTAATATTTATGTTTTATGTTTATCTAAAATAAAGTGGAAGATTCTATTTGACCTGATCTTTAGGAATTAGGAGTATCTGTTAAGTTGAATTAATGTGGAAGTAGAGTTGACCACGTTTCAAGTTAGTGGAAGTAGCTTCCTTTTTATTAGCCAATTTCGGTCCATGTAATGCCTATATTAAGGCTATTCTATATTTGAATTATACATAAAAAAGTTTCTAGTACATCCTCTTCTGTTGATTTATTTTCGACGAGTTCTTTTATTTTCTTTCTATCACTTCAGCAGCTTGCAGAATAAAGGTAGCAATGAAAATATAGTTTAGGAAACATGGTGTTAGTTGACACAATACAATATTTACTTGATCTAGTTAGTTAATTAGACTCTAACATCGTTGCAAAAATATTTTGGATTAATCTTTTGTACTTCCTTTAAATAAAAATTTACATTTTTTGGAAATAAAATATGAAGATGTATGAAGCGCGAAACTAAATGAAGCGTGAGAAGATGATAGATAACAATACAAATAAAAATCTTCCCCACACTTGGTTTGAATGCTCACTAAATTATGGAATTGTGAAAACATGTAATAAAACAAATAAATAAATAAATAAATAATAAAATAAAATAAAATAATTAAACAAATAGTCAAATAGCCGAACTAATAAAAAATTAAAATTAAAATTACAAATAACAAATAACAAATAAACCTAATCTAATAATTGCCCAAAATTGACAAAATTGAACATCTAATTTATGCAAATTTCAAAATTGAAATGCACTTAAATAAGAAAACAACATCAATCAACTAGAAAAACGACAAATTAATTCTAACTACATAGAAAATCAACACAATTTAACATTTAGTGAGCAAAGTCGCATACCCAATTTAAACTTAATCTAATTCTTATGCAACTCATCAAATTGAACTAATAAATTATATAGGAAGGGGTAAATTTTAATTTTTAAACCAAAATCAAACATATAATCAATGAAAATCACAATAAATTGCAACAAATCATAACCCTAGCATTTTGGGGTTGAAAATCCCTAAAATTAGAAAAATACCTAAAATTATAACATAAATCAAGTGAAATTAATGAAAGAACTTACTTGGGTGTCACAATTTGAGCAGAAAAACACTAAAATGGGTTGGCGATTGAGAGGGTACAACGGTGGGTACAACGACGAGTGGAGAAAATGAAGAGGATGTTTTAGTCCAAGTTAGCAGTTTGATATTTTCAGTGAAATTTTACATCTTAAAAATGGATAGAGATAGTGTAGAAAATTTAGTTTCAATTCTAATATCATATACAATGCTAGCAATTATTCAGTAGGAGTAACAAAGTCATTTTATCTATTTTGTTTTAAGAACATTAGTTGCTACATAGTGCAATTATTCTACAAATAATAAGGAAATTTTAGTAATTATTTTCAATTTATATCTTATTTTCTTGGCTCTAAATTTATTGTATATTCTGACCTTGTGGTATGAAATATCTTTTGGAAAAAAAAGGAGTCTAAACTAAGTATAATAAGGTGGATTTTGATACTTTAAGAGTTTAATTTGACAAGAAGAGATCGAAAAGTAGCAAAAAATTCAATAGTAGACCATCTGAGTAAGTTGGTAAGAGATGAAGATATTTCACCTATTTCTGCAACTTTTACCAATGAGTAATTGTTCCAAATGAAAGTTATAGTTCTATGGTATTGCAGTCTTTTTTTAATCATTTAGTTACGTGAACTTTACCTAATTGCATTAGTAAGTATAATAAGGAAAAATATAATAATTGAGGAAAAATATTATGGTTGGGATGAACCATACTTATGGAAGTTTGGTTATGATCAAATTATTATGCCAGAGGATGAACATCATTATGTTTTAGCTTTTTATTGCAATTATGTATGTGGTGGTCACTTTAGCCCCAATCGAACTGTTAGAAAAGTTTTAGATGGTGGATTATATCGGGAGACTTTGTTTAGTAATGGTTATGTGTTTTCTAAAAGTTGAGATAGATGCCAAAAAACAACTACGTTATCTCACGGAAATAAAATTTCTTAAACCCTAATTCTTATAGTTGAGATATTTAATGTATGAAGCATTGATTTTGTAGGCTATTTTCCTTTATCTTATGATTTTTCTTATATACTTTTGGTTGTTGATTATATTTCAAAGTGGGTAGTAATAAAAGCCACCAAGATTGATGATTCTGCAGCTATTGTAGGTTTTATAAAGTCTAATATTCTTTAATACATTTGGAATTCCATGAGCCTTTACTAGTGAAAAAGGAAGTCATTTTTACAAAAGAGTTATGGCAACATTGTTTAAAATGTATAGAGGACATCAATGAGTAGCTACCGCATACCATCCACAAATGAATGTATAAGCAAAAATTTTGAATAAAAAAATGAAAACAATTTTGGAAAAGACTGTGAATCCTGGTCGAAAGGATTGGAGTTTAAGCCTAGACGATGCCTTTTGTGTATACCCTACAACATATAAAAACTGATAGGAATGTCTCTTTATCAATTGGTTTTCTGTAAAGCTTCTCATTTACAGGTGGAGATTGAACATAAAGCTTATTAGACCATGCAACGTTATAACATGGATTTGGCAATAGCTGGGGAGGAAAGGAAATTGCAATTGTAAGACTAAAGGAACAAAGGATCTTTAACTCCGCGCACTATCACAGTGCACTAGCATCTAATAACTTCTACTTGTGCATACATGTCCAGCTCTAACATGTAGACATTGTCTATATCAATCCAACTTATCCACCCAATACACATCCAATAACTATAAGAAAATCAGGCAGTACCAAACCAATCCATAACTGCATAATGTTCCAACCAACACATAGACAACAACATTGACATAACTAGTAGCAACACCAATGGTCGTAGTTAGACACATAAAAGTCATCAATAGGACTGAGACAAGAGCTAAATCCACAACGAATCCAACTGACAAAAATCAATCTAAGACTGTCTCAATCACTAGTACCAATCGAAAGCGTGTTTAAATAGCCAAGGGAAGAGATAGATTTAGAAACAAAAAAGACAATTCCATTATATGTCACATAACACTCCTATGTCCACCTACACCGTAATACATTATGTTTTCAACGCTTACAACTCAAGGGAGTCTTTCACTCTATGCTTTATTTTATGTTGATTATTTCATGGCATGTAAGTATCTTGTGTATAAATTGAGGACAATGTATGATTTTCGTATGGGGGAGCAAGAGTATATACCATGGTGAACTTTGTAATTTTTTCTTGGAATGATGAATACTATGATTTATATATTGATCATTTCTCCTAATAGCCTTAAAATTTTATGATTGTTGTTTTGAAATAATCCTTAACTTAGGATGCAACCATATGAGCTTTTGAGCCTAAGAGTATTTATCACATTTGTGCTAATATACTTTTCTTTGTGATGTTTGTTACCAAACATAGCTTATTTATGCTAGAACTTGCTTTTGAATACATGTTGAGACTACATTTTTTATGAATTTATGCATAAAGATGGTAAGGGCATTTAGGATAACCATTATTGATCTAAACAAGTCTAGCTTACTTTTTATCCCTAGAAAACCAATTTGAGCCATAATCTTTCTTTTCTTGTATACTAACCTTATTACAAGCCAATTTTATCCTTTTTTTTGTTGATGCCCTTAACAACTTTGAGATCCTAAATTGAAGGGATTGTATCAAGTTTATTTGCATAGGATTTTGACTACTTCTATGGAAAGTAAATTAGTTTATTCAAGTTGCATTGTTTCAATTTTTCATTTTTTTATATAATGGGGACAAGTATAAGAAAAAAAAAGAAAAAAGAAAAAGATGAGGTGAATAAAAATGATGTTATTAGAATCAAATGAGTTTTGGATTAAATTGAGTTAAAACTTTTGTAGATAAGTTTGCATGATTTCCTTCAAGTTATTTAACCTAAAACTTCTTTTTTCATACCTTATTTAAGTCATGTTACAACCCTTATAAAGTCCTTTAATCTGTGCATTAAGATATTTTTTTATGGTTGTGAAAATATGATTTATAAGCAAGCTTATAATAATAACTCGTTATACTTTGATTTGAGAGCTTAATAAATCTTAAACACTTTGAGTGTATAAAGTGAAATTCATGAGAAGGTGTCAAATCTTGTTTTATTTGATTTTGATGGAATTAATGAGATATTATATTTTAGTTCTAACAATATGTCATATGAATACTTGTTCTCTCAATTGTTATTTTATCTCGAAACTTTGATGTGAATTAGCTTTTGAGATATTTTTGGATAACATGAAAGAAGACGAGAAGTTTGTTATGAGGATGATTGATGTATGCTTGAGGACAAGTATGAGTCCGGTGTAGGAAAATTTGATAAGATATTATTTGGTTATGCTAATTGGAATTATCTCTTTTGCTTTAGCTATATTTTGACGCTTAGATAGGAAAATTACTATTTCTTTTGTTTAAAGATATGACAAGTGGAGAGTGGATCAAATTAGATTGTTATTGGTCAAAATCACGAATTTTGGAACAAAAAAAGTAGACAGATTACTGTAGTAGATAAAGCGAGGTCACACCTAATTTCAGATTTACCTTAAGAGCTTGAATTCAATTAAAAAACTTATTTCCAACCCTATTATGGAGGGATTTTGATTTGTTTAGATATGAATCTTGACAAGTTTGGATAAGGGTAGATTTTAGGTAAGAATAAAAGGGAAAAACACATCCAATAACTTTTATACATTATTCTCTTTCATTTCTTAATAGCTTTCTATTAATCTTTTATCTTTCCTTTTATTTTTAGTGTTGGAACTTCCTTTCTATTCTTAGTGTTGGAACTAAAATCCCGTGTGGCTAAATCCAAATTTTCATATTCAATTGGATTCAAAACTCTAGTTGTGACTTTATGAAGTTTTGTTCTAAACTTAGGTTCATGTTTTAATTTAAATATTTCTTGTTTTATATTTTATATTTATATTTTATGAATAATTAATATTAACTGATCTGACAAATTAATTTGATTATTCTATAGCTATTAATGAATTCAGTGATTTATAATTATTATGATGGATTGATACAAGTAATAAATATGTTATTTATGAAATTGCATATTTAACTTAAGAGAAACTAGAAAACTAAATTAAATTGTTATAGGTATCTCAATAATCTAATTTAAGATTTAATCATTTTTACCAAGCTTATTATTATCATTTAATTGTTATGAAATGTTGTCATACCCAATTAATTGATGGTAAATTTGATTTAAATGTTAAGTTTGAATCAATTAATTTAGGAGAATTTGAGATTTATTCTCTTGAGTTTCCTTGGAAGGTTTTATTATATATTTTGCAAAAGTAGCTATTGGTATTCATCCCTTGTCACTATCAGTCATATGGATTTGTTTCAATTGATCCAATTGCACAGAAATTGATGGGTTGCAAGGAAATGGGTGAAGAGGTACTAAATTCAGTAGAATCTCAAGTTCTTGCTACTGTCTAATCTTAGGAAACATGAGCATCTCTCCTAGAACATTATGATTAGTCTGACAGACATGTTCTTTCAGTTTCTCCTAACCTAACGAGATTTGTATGGTTTGTTGTAATTTCACTACTTACAACAGAAAGGAATTCAGATGCATAGTGTACTATTGCCTTTTGGTGATATGAGTATGAATAGGACGAACCAAGGAAGTTAAGAAACAAATAATAAAGTCCTTAAGATTGATCAAAAGATAATATTGGCTGTGAATTGCAGTGTTGTGAACCCACTTGTTGAAATTGATTGATACTACAACTCATCCACATTTCATTGTTATCGTTATTATTATTGCATTTTATTGATTGATTCTTATAAATTTTGGGAAACGTGTGATACCCAAAATCCCCCTAATTCAGAAGATATATTATCAACAAATATCTAATTGAGAAGGAGATTTTTGGAGCTTATTAGGAGGAATATTTCTTGTGATGTCAAGTAAGTCGTACAAAAGACATGAAATATCTCGAGTCACGACAAATTGTACCCTTTCGACATATTCCTTGCACGAAAGAACAACACTTTCATTCTCTTCGTCACCAAAGTCCTAGGAATTCTTCTGCTCGCGTGGAAAAACTGTCTACCGTAGAGGTAGTCATTGCTTATAATCATCACCAACTCACTACCCGTTCCTCCCTTTATTCACTGCAATCTTTTTGAGGTTCTGTGTCTGTCAGTATGATTTCTGGTAATGTCATTTACAATGTTTTTACTTCTTTCAGCAATTGTTCCAGCGGCTAGAATTAATAACTATTTCTGACAAGAAGAGTACTTAGGCTCCTCCTTCTATTGAAGACAATATAACAAATAGATGTTTCAGTGGTCCTGGTGCCTTGAAAATGTCAGAGAACGAGAAGAGTACTTCTATTGAAGACAATATAACAAACAGACGGCGCAGTGGTCCTGGTGCCTTAATGTCAGAGAACGAGAAGAGTACTTCTAGTGGTCCTGGTGCCTTGAAAATGTCAGAGAACGAGAAGAGCACTTCTATTGAAGACAATATAACAAACAGATCGATGGTTCTGATGAGAATTGAGCTTGTTTTTATCTTTGTTTTTTTTTTGCATTCGAATTTTTTGCCATGTGTTGCACAAGAATGCGACTGTTTGGGATGTTACAGGATCTTTCTTTCCAGGTAACTACTATGAATATGAACATGGAGATTTGAGAACTAAAAACAAAATACATCTTTCAATTAACCCCTTAGGCAGAGGCTTAAGAGCAAAAGTAGAGTCTAAGCTTTTATTGTTTTGTAGGAGTAAGACAAAAGTAGAAGAGTAGGTTCCAAGACAAAAGTAGAAGAGTAGATTCCTCCAAAGATACACATCTCATAGGGATTGGTGAAAACGCAATCCCTGTGGAGTCAAATAATTGCTTGCTCTAGGTTTATAGTTAACGGTTTTGATAACAACGGTATAATATTTAAAATTTTAAATTAAATTTATTTCTTTATAAAATTAATGATCCAATTCTCAAAAAAGAAATAAAATAATAAGAAATAAGCTTTTTGCTTGCAGGAATCCTCTTTATGAATTTACCTTATTAAAAATAGTTTATCTGAAGGATCCTATTAATTATAAAGGTCATATATTAGATCCGTAATTACTGAAATTTTTTTGACAAAGATAATATCAAAGTTATTTAAGGTTAAATCCATCCAATTGACTAAAGATGTGCGTGAAATAACGACTAGTTGAAGAAATTGACAATTTAAGGCAGATCAACAATACTTATGAAGTAGAACGAACATATTCAGACTGTCAAAACATTTCTTGGGAATCACTTCATTACTATTGTACTTTAGAAAGTGAAATTAATCTATCAAGAAAGAAATTGCTATTTTGCTTTTTTGTGAGCTTTTTAGAAGCTTATTATACAATTCAAGTGTTAAAGGTTGGAAAATCTTTAAAAATATATACTTATGAGCTTAAAGAGACTCATCAAAGTTAATACTCGATTTTTATAATGAAACACTCAACTGAATACTTGGAAACTAAATGAAGGCTTAGGTTGTAAGCCAAACCAGTATAAATTGACAACGTCTTCTTTATCTCTTTAACCTTTAAATTTTCACATTATATTTTGTGTGTGTGTGTTATTTTTAACAAGATGCTCCTTCACCTTTATAAGAGGCACCTTCTGTTTTCAACTTGCAAGAGGTTCTTTTCAGTTTTAACCAAAGCCTTCTATTTTTAAATTATTTTAATAGAATTTATCATTCAGTAGGCTCCTTTCATTTAAGTAAGGTGCTATCCCACAAAAGGCTCCTATTGTCGAATAAGCTCTTATCATTGAAAAATGTTTTATCGTCTGATAGGCTCCTATTCTTTTTTAACTAGGATCTGTTTATTATATGAATTGAAAGAAATTGTGAAAATTTTTATACACATAATTCAACCCCCCCCCCCCCGG
>JANZLD010000005.1:8548206-8561332 GCA_026413575.1 Erythroxylum carthagenense | reverse complement strand
ATTTTTTCAGGCTCAGCCATCATTATGAATTTTTCAATTTTCATTGAAGAGTGTAAATTGTTTTATTCATTATTATCGGGCAGGAAACTAGTTAAGAACATTTCTAACAATCCAAAACTTTAGGATAATTAAAGAATATTCCAATTTCCTCATACAAAATTTTCTTGATCAAATTGATAAGGTCTTGTATTATATTTAGCTTCCAGTGTAACATGGAAAATATTTTTTACAAGATAAGGTCTTGTATTATATTTAGCTTCCAGAGTAACATGGAAAATATTCTTTACCACATGTTGAAAATAAGGGATGCTGGAACGTTGAATTTAGGGCTGTAATAACAAAATAATTAAATAAAAGGACAAGGGTTTAGGTATCAGTCTGAGGGCTAGGAACTACCTGATATGAGAATCAGACAGAAAGCTTTACACTTTCAATTCTGAAGAATTCTTTAAAAAATCCTCAACCTCCTAAAACTTAATATACAATGCATATAAATAGACATTGAGGGAGTGTTTTGGTTTAACTATAACTCTATTTCTTAATTAAAACTAGATTATGACTAGATACAGATTAATTGATATTTTGTATCTGAATGTTATAAAATTGGATGCATAGAATGGAGACTTTAAAGAAACACCTTCCATTTTCTGGGCAAGAGGGGTTACAAGAACTCAAGAAAATTGCTGTGAGGTTTGAGGAGAAGATCTACACTGCTGCCACGAATCAGGTAATTCTTTGATGAATATCAACACTTTTGTAGTGCCTTCCAAATTCAGCTCGGAGTTTTGCATCCCATTTTGACTTGTTATCTGTTGTTCCCCCGATGTATTCCTCTCTTCAAATTGTGCTGACAACAATTTTGTTATCTGAATTTCTAATTCAGCCCGATTATCTGCGGAAAATATCTCTAAAGATGCTTACAATGGAGACCAAGTCTCAAAATAACATTTCGAATGGTATGGCATCCAATAATGTAAACAATCCATCAGATCCAGGAGGTAAGAATGTGACATAGATCTAACGCTTATTTGACTGTAAAACTTGATTCATCAATTTCACTGTGCTCCTTCTTTTTCTATTTTATTCTTTGAATGATGGTTGTATGTAGTTTGTTCAGTATCTTCTGATGAGAGCATGTTGTAACCTGTAAAACTTTCCTCAAAATTCTTTACTATAGTCATCTTGCTTCATTGAATTTATTCATGACCTACACGTTTTCTCTATTTAAAATACATTTCCTAATAAACCCACTGAAGTTAAGCTATTCTTTGACCTTTTTCTTTCTTCCTTGATGTGTGTCTCTCTCTAACTAGGTTTCTATTCCTTCTTGTGCACTGTTCAGCTTCACACAATATGCAGCCCCAGGTTCACAATCCAGGACAGTCACTTCCTATCACCTTATCGGCTAATCAATCTCAGAATATTTCAGGGCGCCAGCAGTTATTATCGCAGAATGTTCAGAGTAGTATGGTGTCTAATGCAGTTCAAAATTCTGCTGGTTTACCATCTGCACTACCACCTGTTTCGGGGTTAAACCAGACTCCTATTCCCGGTATCATTGGTCAAAATCCTAATGTGCAAAATGTTACTGGTGTTTCACAGAACACACTTGGCAATTCAATGGGACAAGGGGTATCTTCTAATATTTTCTCCAATCAACGACAAATTCCTGGTAGGCAGCAAATGGTTCCCCAACAACAGCAGCAGCAGTCCCAAAATCAACAGTATCTTTATCAGCAGCAGATACAACAGCACCTTATGAAAAAACAGTTTCAACAAGGAAATATCCCTCACACACATGTTCAATCTCAAATCCAGCAGCAGCAGCAGCAGCAACAACAACAGCAGCAGCAGCAAAATCTGTTACAACCAACTCAATTACAAACTTCCCAGCCATCTGGTATCCAAAATTCATCCGTCGTACAGCCTTCCATGATGCAGTCAGTTCCACCCTCTGGTCTGCAACAGTCATCACAACATGTGCTTCAACAGAACCAGCCATCTCAGCAAGCCACACAGTCAATGCTTCAGCAGCATCCACAATCGGTTCTGAGGCAGCAGCAACAGCCACAACAGGGTTCTGGTATTCATCAACAGCAAGCACAACTGATGCAGCAGCAACAGCAGCTGATGGGGCAGCAACCAAATGGCACAAGCATGCACCAAGGCCAATTGATTGGACAACAAAATACTGTTGGTGACATGCAGCAGCAGAGGTTGCTTAGCCAGCAGAACAACCTTCAAAATATGCAGCAACAACATCCACAGCAGCAGCAGCAGCAGCAGCAGCTAATGCCCCAACAAAATAACATATCTAGTATGCATCAGCAACAACTAGGATCTCAAAGCAATGTCTCTAGTTTACAGCATCAGCAGCAGTTGCTTGGTACTCAGGCTGGTAACTCGGGCATGCAAACTAATCAGCACTCAATACACATGCTGCAACAGTCCAAGATTCCACTGCAGTCACAAACACAGCAAAATTCAACTAATTTGTTGCCAAATCAAGGACAGCTGTCACAAACACTACCTCAGCAGCAACTAATGTCGCAGATGCAATCACAACCGGCCCAGTTACAGCAGCAACTTGGCTTACAACCACAGTCCAATCAGTTTCAACAAAGGCTTCAAGCACCAGGTCAACCAACTGGTTCCTTGCTTCAACAACAAAATGTAATTGATCAGCAAAAGCAGCTATATCAATCTCAGAGGCCCCTTCCAGAGACATCATCAAGTATGCTGTTATATCTTTGAGAGTTTCTAGTGTTACTCCAACCATACTTTTTCTGTTTTATGTCTTACTGATTATAAAATAGGTGGCCCTCAAATACAAATTTAAGTTCTGTTCTGCACCTCCTCAAGTTCAGAGTTGATGCCCTTCTCAGAAAATATACCAATTTTCAACTCATGTGCTGCATTTTTTGGCAATGTTTCCCAAGTATTTACTCTATTTGTGCTTGCGTGTTTATTTAGACTGTTATAGATATGGGTAATAGTTTATATAGATTTATACTTTGACCATTTTGATATGTATGTGAATCTATGAACCTACCCAAGATATAAGAAAAATTAGGAGGGTTTCTCTAGTCCTTCTGCTGCAGCTATTTCTTGCAGTATTCTTGTTGTTACTATTGGAACAACACTTGCATCAATGATGTACATAAATGGTCTAATTACTGCTTCTGCCATTGCCTTATGGCATGGACTACAACATTGTTCAATACTTCACATTGTCACCTAGGGATAGATTATTAGCAGATACTAGAGGCGTGGCATAGTAACAATTCTTAAGTTTCCTACATCAGGTTCCTGCCATTGTTCTGCTATTCGTGTGATTTATCCCATTTGCTTCAAGACTGGTGCTTTCATTTCTGGGAAGGTGACATTCATCTGTATGACTTATTCGGTATTTGTTTATTTAATTTTTTAGCTTCCCTTGATTCAACGGCCCAGACAGGACATGCAAATGGAGGAGATTGGCAGGAGGAGGTTTACCAAAAGGTAATTTATGTAATGTTTGTTAGAGGAGATTGAATTAACTATATTTTTGTCAGGATTGTAAGGTTTCTAATCCATGTATGCCATTGTCAACTAATTATAACTGTTGCATTAATATGCTTTTCCGAATTTTCCACTCATTATTTATACTTGTGGTTGAAGAATTTAACAGTTATATTGTCCTTTTGATAATTCTAGATCAAAGTCATGAAGGAAACTTACTACCCGGAATTGAATGAGATGTACCAAAAAATTGCTGCTAAGTTACAACAGGTAGGTTAAGTGTGGATCTCTAATCTTGGCTTCATGATAGTTTACATGGTTTTTTGAGCTAACTGTTCCTTGGAATGTGTGAAAGAGTTGTTGACTCTCTTCTTTTCCTTTTATCACTTGTCAGCATGATTCTCTTCCACAACAAACAAAGTCAGAACAGCTTGAGAAACTCAGAGGTTTTAAGACTATGTTGGAGCGCATAATGTCATTTTTACAGGTTGCAAAAAGTAGTATAACACCTGTCATCAAAGAGAAATTGGGGAATTACGAAAAGCAGATTGTAAATTTCGTCAATACAAATAAGCCTCGAAAGCCTATTCCTTCCATGCAGCAAGGACATGTGCCCCAACCTCATATTCAACCTGTGCAGCAAACGCAGTCTCAAATTCCTCAAGCACAGTCCCATGAGAATCAAATGAACCCTCAGTTGCAGCAAATGAATTTGCAAGGTTCCATGCCAACAATACCACATAATAATATGTCAAGCTTGCAGCACAGTTCTCTGTCCTCCTTGTCTGGAATTTCTACTTCACAACAGAACATGATGAATTCGATTCAGTCAGGCTCCAATTTGGATTCAGTACAAGGCAATACCTTAGGTTCCGTGCAGCAGGTGTCTATGGGATCTTTGCAACAGAATACTGTTAGCACTCCTCAACAGACCAACATTAGTTCCATGTCATCTCAAAGTGCTGTGAATATGCTTCAATCAAATATCCCCCTGCAGTCAAACTCTAATATACTTCATCATCAGCATCTGAAACAACAGCAAGAACAACAGATGTTACAGAACCAGCAGCGTCAGCAACAGTTTCAGCAGCGTCAGATGCATTTAATGAAGCAGCAGATTTTGCAGCAGCAGCAGTTAAACCAGCAAGGGAAACCGCAGCTGCCTGGGCAGATGCAGACACATCAGATGCCACAGCTACATCAAATGAATGATGTCAGTGAAATGAAGGTTAGATCAGGTATGGGGGTAAAGCCTGGGGTCCTTCAACATCATCTTTCAGCAGGTCAGCGTGCTGCTTATTCCCACCAACAAATTAAACCTGGAGGTTCATTTCCTATTTCTTCACCACAATTGCTTCCTGCTGCATCCCCACAACTACACCAACATTCTTCTCCACAAGTTGACCAGCAAAGTTTACTACCACCGAAAACTGGAACCCCATTACAATCTGCAAGTTCTCCCTTTGTCCCATCTCCTTCAACTCCATCTCCCTTGACTGGAGATTCTGAGAAACCCATTTCTGGTGTTTCCTCTCTGGCAAATGCTGGGAGTGTTGGACACCAACAAATTACTGCTGCACAAACAACAGCTCCATCCCTTGCAATTGGGACTCCTGGTATATCTGCCTCACCTTTGCTAGCAGAATTTACTGCTCCTGACGGTACTCATGTCAATGCTTTGACAACTGTTTCTAGCAAGTCAACTGTAACTGAGCAGCCACTTGAGCGCTTGATCAAAGTGGTTAGTTATTCTATCTGTTTAAATTGTTTATGGTATGCCAAGGGAAAAAAATTTGAATCTTGAATATGTATTATTTTCCCTACTCGATTGTGGATATAATGAAAAAGACATAATATCATACCTCTCAGGTCAAATCAATGTCTGCTGAAGGGTTGAGTGCAGCTGTCAGTGATATAGGGTCAGTAGTCTGCATGATGGACAGAATTGCAGGATCAGCCCCAGGAAATGGATCTAGAGCTGCTGTTGGTGAAGATTTGGTTGCCATGACAAAATGTCGTCTTCAAGCCAGAAATTTCATCACACAGGATGGAATTACTGGCACAAGGAAAATGCGGCGTTACACTAGTGCCATGCCTTTGACTGTTGTATCATCAGCTGGCAGTTTGACTGATAGTTATAAGCATTTGGGTGGCCCGGAGGCATCTGATTTGGAGTCAACTGCTACATCAAGTGTCAAGAAGCCAAGACTTGCGGTACTTAGTGCTCCCTGGTTTTATGATACATGAACTATTTTCTGCAATTTATTTTCCTTTCAATCTATGAGATCTTCAATTATTTTATTGGTATATCTGATCTCTACTCATTAACTTGGCCCTACCACATTGTTTTCTCAAGAACTTACATGCTAATAGAAGATCTTACTTTCTCAATGGAGGATTCATTCGCCTATAAAAGCAACCTTCACATGATCATTTCTGAACTACGTGCCTTAAAGTGAAGCAATGAGGCTGGAAAGAAGTACTATATTATTCTAATTCTGGTTGCGTAGGTTTCCAGATTCTAAAAAGAGGATTATACCGTTTCCAGTTTTAGTTAGGGGTCATTTTTGTCCTACTTGTTCCTGAGAATTAAGGATGCTGAATGGAGAAAGAAATGTGACCTTTGCAGGCAAATCATGCCCTTATGGAAGAGATAAGGCAAATAAATCAACGACTTATTGACACGGTGGTTGATATTAGTGATGAAGATGTGGATCCCATTGTAGCAGCTGCCGCTGCTGCTGAAGGGGGTGAAGGAACTATTGTGAAATGCTCATATACTGCTGTTGCGTTAAGTCCCAACTTCAAGTCACAGTATGCTTCAGCACAAATGGTGCGTAATGAGATGTCATGTGGGGCATTTTATTAACCTACTTGCATCATGTCTTACTATGTTCTCAGTACTATTTTGTGTTTAATCCTGTGCAGACACCTATTCAACCCCTTAGATTGCTTGTGCCTACGAATTATCCAAGCTGCTCCCCTGTATCGCTAGACAAGCTTCCTGTTGAAGTCAGGTAAAGGGGAATTGGCGTCCTGATCTTTGTTGCTTTTCTCTCCTCTCTTCTCATAGCAATATGTGCTTATATGATGCAACACATTTATGGTTTATTCCAAGCCATTTTTTGGAGGAAATACAAGGTCAAAGAAAGATAAAAGCCTGTATGTCTTGACTGGGTTTTGTAATTAAGACAGATAAAGCTAGATGGTTTATGATTACTTCTGAAAAACTCTTGGGGTTATCACCATCATACATGAAATAACTTTACATCATATAACAGATATAGTCTGAAACACGGTTAACAGTTAGGGTCCTGTTACACAGAATTGGAATTGTAACAAATTTGTAGTAATGAAGATCGTGTTATCCAGAACTGGAAATCATTATCGATACACACAATTAAAAATTTGTTACAGAGATGAGAACTGAATTCCAATGCGGCCAAATGCGAGCTTATGATAATGCATGTATCTTAAGTGCTTACTTAGACAGAAGACTTAACTCTCATGTCATCTTCCATTTTTATGTTTACTGATTTGGGTATTTGACACGTAATGGAACAGCAAGGAGCAAGAGGATCTGTCGGCAAAGGCGAAATCGCGGTTCAGCCTATCTCTTAGAACTCTTTCCCAACCCATGACACTTGGGGAGATAGCGTGGACCTGGGATGTGTGCGCACGAGCCGTGATTTCTGAGTACGCTCAACAGAGCGGCGGAGGTAGCTTCAGCTCCAGATATGGAACCTGGGAAAAGTTCGTGAGCACAGCTTGATTAATCTACCTCTCAGAAGCCCCAGGAAGAAGCTGTTAATAGTAGATTCGGTTTATATTCCAATATCAGTAAATCCACTCTGGAATAGCTGCTCCGATGAAGTTTGACCCAACAAATGCAGATATGGATGTGTGAGTTCTGATAATCCATATCACACTCAGAAGGAGTTTTGAGTATAAATTTTGTTTATGTAATTAAGGGGTGATTTGTGTAAGGTCAGAATAATGTTCCTCTTCCGATGGTGTGTTGTCTGCTATAACATCACACTTAAGACTCCTGTATTTGGTCGATTAGAAAGCCATTTGCATTTGCAATGGCCTTTCTTTTATATATATATTCAGGACTGGAGGAGGTTCCACATTGTTCTTGGACCAGGTCAAAATTTTAGAAGAAAAAAGCCTACTGGCGTTGGCCCTGTATTCAGATGATTACAATAATGCATCTACTTTCATGCCCCTTGCTCCATGGTAAGCTTTACCCAATAATCAATGCGGGTAAATGCATTTTAGACAGTCATTTGTTTTTTATTTTAATTATTATATTTTAAAAATTATTATATAATTTTCTATCACATTTAATTTGATTTTATTAACTTTTTACTCAAAATAATAGCACATTAGATAAAATATTAATGAATATAATAAAATAAAGGGATAGGCAATCTTAAAATGCTCACTTTTTTTAGAATTTTAACAGTTCAATTTAGTAATTTATTGAAGATTTAGATATAAGAAGTAAAGATTTTGTTGGCAAAATCAGCAAATTATTAACAGAACTAAAGTTTTTAATTAAATGGTTAAGGTTTTAAAAATTAATTACTTAATTGAAATTTTTAAAAATTTGAGTATTAAATTAAAAAAATTTAAAAGGTTGAACATTTTAGAATTAGTTATAAATTATGTGATAAATAAATCATAATATAAAGGATAATAATAAATTTTGAAATATAACAATCAAAATAATAAAATATCAAATTACAAAAGATCTATTATAATTTAACTTCATTCAATAATGCTAGCACGATAAGATTATTTGATTTATTACGTGTAAGACATTTTAATGATCATTTGAATAAAATTAGTGCCAACGTCAATGATTTTAAAATCGGATCAGATTGGCCAATTTAACCTGATTAATTTCAAATTAACCTGATTTTTTATTCAATTTTTATTATTAACAGCTGTAAATAAAAACAATAAACCGGCTAGTTAAATTTGAATCGTTAAAAACTGTAAACAAGTCAAACCTATATTTTGAAATCTTTCTTAATATGTAAAGTCACATATCGGTGACTTTTCTCCTACTTGTTTGTGTACGTAATATTGTATCAGTGTTCTTTCTTTCTTTACAACTACTGATTTCGCAAGTGTCCTTTAAAGTTTCTTTTTTGGTACAGGTGATGGTTCAGATATAATGACATAGAATAGGTACAGAGAAAAAGAAGCAGAGGATCTAGTCCTAAAGAAAAGGGGTTCAATTCGTTCCGGTTACCTTTAAACAAAAGAACGAATGGAGATCGGACTGTTCAGGTCCAGTCTGATCTGTTTGCTTGGGGAGAGCTCAAAGTTAATTGTCAAAGCTTGGAGGTAGTGTGTGAGAAAAAGAATGCAGAGGAGAGGAGAGATCGGTAATAGGCCGACTACAAATGAACTCCATCAATCGATGAGCCATAAAGCAAAGGCCGAGAGAAAGGAGACGTAAAATTTTGACTAAAAGAATCCCATCTTCCTGCTAAACGAGGTTTTGAAATTCCGATCGGATGTTAAATCGAAAGTTTTATACTTTTATTAATTATTGGTTTGATTAGTTCAATCGATTCGACCATCGATCTAATCAATATGATATGTCATAATTATGTAATAATTATATTTAATTATATATAATATTAAAAAATAAAAAATGTGTCAAATAATATAAATAAATATAAATAAAAAATTTATTTGACCGATTCAAATAATATAAATAAATATAAATAAAAAATGTTATACATTTTAAAAAGAAAAAAGTAAAAAAAATATTAAATTAGTGGTCGAATCAATTTGACCAGTATCGGCTCACACTGATCTAATTAAAGATTAATTTTTAAAAGCCAACTAAACTAAATAGTCGACTGATCACTGATCGAATCGGTCAGACCGATCGACCCAATCCAAATTTCAAAACACATCTGCCAAGTTGTACTGAGGCCTGATGTCGGAGTTCAAACAAACATAAACTATATCTTACGAATCCTCATGATCTGGATATTCTCTCCTCCACTAGCCCTCTTTAATTTTATATACCTAAAATGAATGGCGTCAGAGAAAAAAACATCGCCTAACTTTCGAGTGGTTTCATGCGCCACGAGATCGTCGGTTCCTCAGAGCTGTGCTCAAGTAATTCTACTCATACGGAGATAATTTGAACACCGGGTAACATAAGATAGAGGAAACAGAGGATACGTTCCTCAATAATGGAGCATATAATGTATATATCCTGTAGCCTGTATATTTTTTATTTCGAACCAGATCAGATGCATTAAGTATACGTAAGCACCACAAGAAGACATTATTAAGTAATCCAAATTTTAGACTTTAATATCACTAATTACAGAAAGTGGATAGGTCTTCTAATCTCAAACCGAAGTGCCATTGCCGTTTGTCCAATGAAGCACAAGATAAAGTCAAGACAAACCACATTCTTACATGGTAATTACATTATTACATCATTGTAGAAGTCTATGATTAAAACTCAATTTGGTGTTTTGGTCTTGGGTTTGCAGATACAATTACAAGGTGTTCCCACCATTTTTGTTGTTGCTTTAATTGTTTTAATTATTAAATAAATCAGTTTTTCTTTCCTTTTATATCAATGTAATACAAATTATACAATTGCATGTAAAAGGGAAAAGAATCATCACATGAAAAATAAGGACACTAAACCTCAAAACAGAGAATTTTGTCTCTCTTCGGAATCGCTCCTTATATGCTCTCTGTGTTGCAGGAATGATCGGACAGAAACAGTGACGACCAATTCAAAAGGTCCACCTTCAGCACAAATCATTAGTAAAGTTCCCAACTTTAACGATTAAACGCCCCCACACACCTCAGAATAGACTGAAGATGCCAAATCTAGTGCTGAAAGCAGGGAGCAGACCACCATGGGTGGGATTAGCGGCGGCAGTTTGGGTTCAGATAGCAGCTGGAAATTCGTACAACTTTCCTCTTTACTCTCCTGCTTTGAAATCAGTTCTGGGTTTCAACCAGCAACAGCTCACAATGTTGGGAGTGGCAAATGATATTGGAGAAAATGTGGGGTTGCTTCCTGGAATTGCCTGCAACAAGTTCCCACCTTGGGCTGTTCTCTCTGTTGGTGCTCTCACTTGTTTTTTGGGTTATGGTGTCCTTTGGCTTGCTGTTAGTCAGACTGTCGTTGGCTTGCCTTATTGGCTGGTGAGTATGTGATTCATGGAAATGGTTGTGGCCAATGTTGGATTTTAATGGTTTTGTTCCGGATTTACTTGTTATTGTTGTTGGAGTTATTGCTTGGTAGCTTATAGATTTATCAAATTATGGAGTCGTTCAATATTTGCTGCAAGTGTCTTACTATTCAGTTTCTTTGGTCTCTATATTGGGTGTTTTTCTTTTCTTTTTTTTCTGAGTGAGTTCCCGTATGAATTTGACTGATCGGAATTATCTCATGGCAGTTAATTTCAGATTCTAACACTAGAATTTCGTGCCAAGACGTGTGATTTAGTGATTAGAACAAAAAATGATTTGGCTGATTTTGAATTGCTTCATACAGTTCTAGGTAAAATGTTTTGCAAAGCTTTTTTAGTGATACGGTGTCTTTTGGTGGAATTGTTTTTGCTGCTATCATAGTTGCTGTGCTTCCTGGTGGGTTTATTTTTGTGAGTACTCAAGTTTTTCCTTATTAGCGGGGCATGAACTACAATTGTTCGTATTGAATACAAGTACTCATACCGCAAGTGCATATAAGATTCTGGCATTTAAACAAGCCAGCGAGAATTTAGCTTTTTATCTAATTATGGGATGAATCTAAATTTAAGTGTGATTAACAAAAATTTGATGAACTTTGTTTCTGATCCATTCTAACGCCATCTGACTTATTTAACTTGTTTCTTTCTAGTACCTGTATGGAAAGAGATGTATGATTCCATTATTTAAACAGCAAAAAACAGTCTTAACATTTTTATCTAGTGAATAGATGAATCTAAGTGTAACCATGATCAATGAAGGAAAGAAATTTAAGATCTTTTTTTTCCTGAGCCATTCTAACACAAATTGACTTTGTTCCCTATCCATTGCTTCTTTTTGGTTCGTATAATTATCTACAATTTGCTAGTGTCATGGAAAACTTTATTTGGATTACTGATCTAGACTTAAAAGGGCTATTGTTGTGACAGATAAATTTTGGAATTTTGGAATTTACTTGAACTTATCTGTTTTCCAATTTTTAAAGCAATATCACGAGCTTCCGTTGTTGAAGCTACGATAGTCCAATTGTCAGAAAACTCATTAACTCTTGATAAAGCAGGTTGTCTGAGATTTTGTTCTGTCATTAAAATGTAATGAATGAGGCCAGAGCACCTCTATTACGATATTGAATGCCCTCTCAGAACTGTTTTATACCCATTCTAAATGATGATGGTATTGTGCAGCCATTTAAATCACTCCTATCTGCAGTCCAAATATTTCTGGAAGTGCTGTGTTGATTTTCATCTTTTAAAATGGCACGCACAGTAAACTTTGTGCCTTTGTGTTTAGGTTCCTGTTATTTGAGACTATTTAGTTGAGCCAGAGAGTTAATATTTAAGAACTTCTGAAAGCTGTATACAGGGATATCACAAATTATCTTTTAAAGAACTTGCTTTGATTTGATTGTATTTATCTACAATTTACCAGGGAAACCCATAAGACAATTAAGAATAAGACAGTTTTTTATCGAAAACAATTGATGAGTTTCATCTACGATTTGGGAGTTTTGCAATTGTGATAAATTAGTTTTCTGTAAGTTATGGAATCCGATTATTTTCCTTTATACTTGATGGGGTACACTTGCAGAAAGATCCTGGTCACAGTTTACTTTACTTTTTCTTTTTGATAATAATTTTAACCTTGTACTATTGTATTGCAGTTGTGGCTTGCACTTGTTGTTGCCACCAATAGTAATGCATGGTTTGGCACCGCTGTGCTTGTCACCAATATGAGAAACTTCCCTCTCTGTAGGGGAACTGTTTCTGGCATTCTCAAGGGCTATATTGGGCTTTCTGCTGCAGTGTATACAGTGGTGTATAGTATGGTGCTCAAAGAATCTGCCTCCAAGCTTCTGCTAGTTCTTAGCATTGGCATTCCCATTCTGTGTCTATTAATGATGTACTTCATTCGACCATGTACTGCAGCTTCAGGGGAAGACTCTTCAGTGCATGTTCATTTTGTTTTTACTCAAGCTGCAAGTGTTTTGCTTGCTGTATATCTTCTCTTAATCACAATATTAAGTCATGTAATTTCCTTGAGCGATAGTATTTCCTACATATTAATTGCAGTAATGGTTGTCATTTTGATGTCTCCTCTTGCAATTCCTGTCAAAATGACTCTTTTCCCTAACAGACCTAAGAATCGAATTCCCCCAATCGATTCTTCTGATAATTTGATTCTGCAAGAGGGTGAATCAACCCCAACAGATCCATTGTTGACACCATCTTCATCAGCTGCTAATCTCGGAAGCTTTCATGAGAGTGGGTATGTTTCAGATGTAGAAATACTTCTTGCTGTTGGGGAGGGAGCAGTGAAGAAGAAAAGGAGACCTAAGAGGGGGGAAGACTTCAAACTTCGTGAGGCCTTTATCAAGGCC
>JANZLD010000005.1:8533643-8548106 GCA_026413575.1 Erythroxylum carthagenense | reverse complement strand
CACATATTGATCCTTAAAGTTTCTAAAACTTCTCAATTAAGTCCAACTTAATTCAAATTTCACTTTCTCCTTTATAGGCCTTTTATGTGTGACCCATTAGGTTCCTAATATGTGGGAGGGAGCAGTGAAGAAGAAAAGGAGACCTAAGAGGGGGGAAGACTTCAAACTTCGTGAGGCCTTTATCAAGGCCGATTTCTGGCTTCTTTGGGCACTATATTTTCTCGGGGTTGGTTCTGGTGTTACCTTTCTGAATAATTTGTCTCAAGTTGGGGTTGCATTTGGTCTTAGTGATACAACAATATTGCTCGCAATCTTCAGTTTTTTCAATTTTGTAGGACGTCTCGGCTCAGGGGTTGTTTCAGAGCACTTTGTCAGGTCAGTTCCTGTTTTTGCGTTTATTTACAGATTTGATTACATGATAGAATGGCAATTCTCCCCTAAGATGTATCCAATTATTATCTTAGTTCTGGTTCAACATCGTTTCAATACCTGTTGTATGTTCGCTCACTCGTCCTAGTCTTTTTATATGTGGTCCTTTCAGTAGATCTGATATCCACTAATCTACTAATAACACACACTATGCTGAATTTTGTTGTACAGGTCAAAAACAATTCCTCGAACCGTGTGGATGACTTTGGCACAAATACTAATGGTTGTAGTGTTTGTGTTGTTTGCATTAGCCATTAATGGTATTCTTTATGCTGGAACTGCTTTGCTTGGCATCTGCTTTGGAGTTCTATATTCTGTGATGGTGCCAACTGCCTCTGAGCTATTCGGCTTGAAACATTTTGGTCTTATTTACAACTTTATCATGTTAGGCAATCCCATTGGCGCACTTCTTTTCTCAGGTATTCTTGCTGGCTATGTGTATGATGCAGAAGCTGCTAAGCAAGGAAGCTCTACCTGTCTAGGCCCTGATTGCTTCAAGGTCACATTCCTGGTTCTAGCAGGAATTTGTGGGCTTAGCAGCATCTTGAGCATAATCTTGACAGTCAGAGTACGGCCTGTTTACCAAATGCTTTATTCAGGTGGTTCTTTTCGCCTGCCACAAACTTCCAGTCATTGATTAACTGACGAAACCATTCTCATCCAGTGAAGTTCAGAGGTACCCTTTTTTCAGAGATCTTTCCTCTAATAAGTACATCAGGAAGTAGAGACGCAAATTTTGTAATGGATCTTCCCCCAAGTATGGATTTGTCACCGTAGACAATATTTAGCGTACTTTGCTTTTGGTAATTCTTGCTGTAATGACACTTAATGATCAGGTTCTGGGGGTTATCCAAATTATTGTAATACCCTTTGATGGGTATCTATGTATGAAATTATACTTAAATGAAATCAAGGAACACGCATGAGAATTGAGATTGATAATAACACTCATTTCCGTTTATACTTAATGATGGGAGCTTAAAGTATGTAAAGTTTATTTTGTATAGTGAATCATTGAGTTTATGTATATTTGAAGGGTAGAGATCTGTTTCAGCTCTGCAACTTTTTGTTTTAAAATGAGATTTTTATTAATCAGCGTTACTTATATAATTAAGAACATTGAAAAATGAGGGAAAGGAGATTGCAATTATAAAATGACCAATGGAGTGAAGTAAGGGAGCAACCATCTTTCTTTAAGTTCCTACCCTTCTAAAAGGGATGCCCATGCAGCTATTAAATTGTATCTGTTACCAGTGCACTGATAAAGGTCTGAGACATGTCCCCCATCCGATGACTGAATTTGAATGCTAAAAGTAAAAAACACTCCATCACCCATATTAACATATATGAGCTGAAGAAAAGAGTTTGAAAACACAAAAGAAGTCAAAAGAACAAAATCTGATGCTTTGTAAATGATAATAATTTAGGCATCTTTCTTTAACAAAAGAAAATATGGATACAATTCTTACTAGTTACTATGTATTTTCGTGTACCTAAAGCAACCCATCTCCTCACACTGACACTAAATTCTATCAGTGCTTTCTTTTCTACCCAAAGATGAAAAGATTGCACCACACAAAAGCAGAAAGGAGACAATCTCATTACTGAAACCGACTCTTGATGCCAAAGTGTGTCCTCTATCTGACCCACCACTAATAATAAAATAAGATTACAAATCTCTCTTCTGAAACACACAACCAATCTGATCTCTGGAGGAAGAAGCTAAAAACCCCACCTCTCAGGATTGAAATTAACAAAGTAAAGCATTGAAGAAGAAGAAGAAGAAGAAGGTTAATTGAAAACTAAGGAGAAATTGATGAAGAACTAAAACCCAAGGTAGTAGCATCTTCATGTTGGTTTTAAATTCTGGAACATGGTATCCCACCTGATCTCTTCAACACCAGTTGACCAATAACCATCATGCTCTTCAAAGTTCTCATCTTTGTGAACATCATAAATCATGGGACTTGAGAAACTATCGTGTTTAGGCCCAGTTAACAGCATAGGACTGCTACCATTTGTAAGCAACAGCCTTCCAGACTTGGCCATCAGCAAATTCTTGTTCCTCTTAAGCATTGCCCCTCTCCACCTGCTGCTATAACCAGGCCTTGGAACAAGAACAAGAGCAGACTCGTCTCTGCGAACCCATGTCTTTATGTACCTGGCAAGAGATCTCTTCGTTCTCTTGATTGCAACCAGAACTCTTGACATGGCATGTAGGTTAGCTCCTTTCTCTTTTCTTGCAAGCTTGAGGATCTCCAGCCTGTGTTTAGCTATGGAAATCCCCATACTTTGAAGAAACTCGTGATTGAAGTAAGCTATATCCTCTTCTTCAAGCTCATTCTGCGCAAAAGCAAGACCATATTCATAAACAAGTGAAGGGTCAAGACCAGTTTTTGATAGCCAAGTGAACCAATCCATTGCCTTGAGTGTGTAAGTGCTTCAAAGGGTTTGAGAGAAATATGTGTATATAAGGTTGGAGGTTGCAGATTGAAGAGAAAGGCTGTGAAGTTAGATAGGAGACTTCGTCTGTTTCCCAAGGAAAGACTTTCACTTTGCTTTATTAAATTGGCCGGTTTGGTTACTATTGGTGGTTGAGTCTTGAGACTGACTAAAGAAAAAAGATTGTGCCCACTGAGAATGGGACTATACTATGCATTGTGGATTGTGATCAAACTCTTAAGGAGTGTGACCTAAGAATTCCTTGTGGAAATGCAACTGCAGCAAGCATCAATCACGGCCATGGGAAAAGAGTTATGAGTAGGGACACCACCACCACACACTAGTCTTTCATGTAGTGAAAGCGTATGTATGGTTAGAGAAAAGGGAAAGAGTTGAAAAATATTGGTCCAAGTCCCTAAGTTTCAAAATTGGCAACCCTTTAATTTGCTAGTGCTAATTAAAGATTAAAGTTAAGCCTCATGGCTGTGCTTTCCAAATTGATCATATCTTAAGTTTGAATTGGGAAAAGTAGTTAGAAGCAATTAACAAAATACTTAAAAATTTTAGAAATTTTTGGATTAATTAAAAATAACTGAATCATTAATCCTAAACTTAATTAGTTTTGCAAATATTACATACCAAATTAAGAAAAACGATAGAGATGGGTTACATCTTGTTTAGAACAAAATCGACCATCCCGAAATCATTTAACTATTGAGAATAGCATGAAATTCGTGATTAATTAAATTGAATTTAACCTTATGATTTGATTATCTAGAACTGGTTTTTACTTTTAGGGTCCCTGTAACTGAAGCTAATAAGGATGTGACTTGAAGGTGATAAAGGAAGGATTAATTTACACGTTGATCTAAAGCCTTTTAGTGTGAAAGTGTTTACAATCATTAGTGTGTTAAGGGTCAATAAATACCAAGCATTAGATTCAATTAAAGTGTGGAAATTGGCTGTAAGACCAAAGTTTTCCTCCCTATGACTCGTAACTTCCTGTTGAAGCATTTATAATTAATTTTTTTAATCTACTTTTATTGTAATTGGCAATTGAAAAAAAAAAACTAAATTTGTGTGGCTAGGTCAACTTTAAACATAAAGTATGGTTTAATAACATTAGGTGTCGTCTTCCATCACAAACTAATAAGCCATTAATGGGGCAGTTGAAGCCATGATTAAGCAAACACAAAGTAAAATGGGTTGAACACTTCAAATCTCTCTCGAAATTTGTGGCATGGAGTGCATAACATTTCATGAAATAATAAATCAAAGAACGAGAATAAGGGTGGGTTGACCTATTCCAGATTATGTAAATAAAATAATAACTCCAAAATGAAAAAAAAAATTGGAGGGGAAGATAATGTATTTGAATCCATAATACGTGCATTATGTTGTAATAATGTGTAATTAATTGCTCCATAAACTACATGAAGACTGGAGTACTTGGCAATTGATGTCTTGGACTGACATTTGATATTGGTTTGTTTTGTTTAATTAAATGGTAACAGTTGCTTAAGTGGTTGATAAAAATTCTGTTAAATTTTGATATTAAATGAATCTTAGAGAGTGCTCTAATTCATTTATTTGTTTGAGTTTTTACCTAGAATTTCACTCTCAAGATCGCTCTTTTATTAGCTTTTATTGCAGTTGTTATTTTTGCTTGTTTTACTTCCTTCATCGAAAAAGATTCTTGAGATAACTCTTATTGAGGTAATAATAAATAAGTTTTTCTGTGTTGCTCTCTCTCTTTTTTGCCGCTCTTATTCTCATCTTTTAGTTGGCATTACTATTTTTATTACTATTATTATTATTATTATTATTATTATTATTTATTACTATTATTATTATTATTATCCTTATGTATTTATTGTAATTTTATTTACTTAAATATTTTGCATCCCATTTTTATTTATTTACTCTTTTAACCTGCATCACTATTTTCTTTTTACATCTGCATTTACGTCTACCAGAAGCTACCTCTCTACTATGTAAGGGTAAGGCTACGTACTGTCGGACCTCTTCAGACTCCGCTTCACTGCGGAACTTCAGATTGGGTGTGATGATGATGACAATGATGAGTTGTGGTCTGCCATTATACCACAACTATTATCATTACTATCAGACCTTCATAAACTCCGCTTTATTACGAAACTTTAGACTGAGTGTGATGGTAATAGGTAAGTTGTGGTTTGCCTTGACTAACTAATTACTCCTTTTCTAACATATAACTCTTTCTTTACATTATCTCATCAACAAATACGCATGACCAAAATAACTTAGGATTAGGTTGCTTGATTAGTTTATACAATTGACTGATCATGTATACGTGATTTATGCAAATGAGTTTTTTATAACTATAAAATCACAATCATTTCGTATGTCTTGACTAAATTGTTAGCTATGCATAATAATAGATAAATTAATAATTTAAAATTAAATAATAAACATAATTTAAAACCCTATGTTAATTGAATAATCACCCTTTAAAAAGTATTATATACAATTGTATTTGTATGTCAAGGTTAGACATTAACATGTTTGAAATGATGACATTCTATATATAATAATATTACCTCAGTAAATTTCATTACATAAATTATTTTTTTGGTGTATTCAAACCCTCCTTATCCCAATTTTAAGCAGATTAAAATCATAAATGTGTCTCCACAAACGCTAACCACAACATGCCCTCTCAAACATGGTAAGAATCATATCTTTTGTCCATGAAGCAACTGGCAGACATGCTTGACCATCTTTGATAAAAGTTAAAGCATGCAAGTTTAAGTGTCGTATTATGGATAAAGTCGAGATTAAACGCATGGAAAAAGGACATCTTACAATATAAATAGGATAAACTGACCATCATCATGATACCGGGGGAGAGACAAATTATCACAGACCTTTGGACGTACTTGTACAGCGAAGATTAATTCTGCATCCGATGAACATAAAGGAAGGGCCAAAAACAAAGATGTAGGGGCCATTAGATATGGCCTCACATTGTCGTTAACCATAACCTGTCACGTGCAACATTCGGTTAAATGGCTCCAACACTAGGTTTTGTCTGAAAAATGGATATTAACAACCAGACTTCACCTAGTGTCCATATTCCATTCTGTCCTAAACCGACATTATGTGCGAAACTTCTCATCAATTACCCTTTTGAACTTAGGAAACACACTGGTTCACGGGCCTGTGTGGGGTGCTATTGCAGTTGTTGCCATGTGAGTACTGACACATTCTCAGCTTCAGATCACTTGAGGTTACGTTGATGGCGAAATGTACCTCTTAGGTTACTTTGGAATATTTGATGCGAACAAAATTTTTCGAAAGATTATTCGTCACCACATACACATGAATGTGTCAAATTTTGAGAGCATCCACGTTACTGATCGAATTATGTAGTCCCATGTGATCACTTTCATGTTCGTTTGTTATGGCACAGTATTATGTCACAAACTCTAGGGTGCAGGTAAATTAGTAAGGGGCTTTTTTGACTTAGGTGAAGTCACAGGTTCAAACCATCCTTATACATACAGCTGTTTAAAACTTAGAGTCAGAGCTTTGCCTTCTATAAAAGACCTATCCGTTCGAATTAAAATTAGTCTGAGTGTAGAGGACTTAAAGATGTCTTTCTATAATTAGGATCCTTTTAAGACACCTTATGAGAAAAAAAAAAGTGTTATGTCACATTTCCTATAGTAAATTGTTTTAATAGGTCTGACATTGATAATTATAAATAGTTCTAGTTAGTGCATGTCTGAGGTTAAAAGTTATGTTTACAAAAAAAAGGAATCGTTCTATGCTTAACTAGGGAGGATTGTTTCAATATCGAAGTACTTCTGTATCAATCAATAAGAAATAATAGCATTCTAATTCTAAATCCCTGAACAGAAAACACCTGGAAGTTGGAATAAGAGTTGGGTATTGAAGTTAAGAACTACATATACAAGTGTATGTACATATACTAATTTATTATACACATTTCGTTTTCAAAGTTCCAAGCATTACGTGAGCTAATCCAGCTAGCTAGCTAGGTCACACATGGGATGATATCCGTGACCGATATAATTAGGTTTAGGGTTTCAAACTTTTAAGTGATCAGCTACTCCAGCTAGCTAGGTCACACATGGGGTGATATCCGTGACCGATATAATTAGGTTTAGGAGTTTAAATTAAACAGTCAAATCCACTACCTAATCTTGCTTTTGCTCACCTAAATGTATAAAAAGTGTACATAAAGTTGTTGAGCGAATGATGATGGTGTGCTTCTGTTCATCCTATTTCTATACATATATGTATTTGCATGCGCACGCAAAGAGCAAAACTACATAATAAAACTCGACAACTTTGGGAAGCTTTGAAAGGATTTTGAGTGAATTGAGAACTACAATGTGTGCATGACTGATTTGTTTTGTGGAGTAGGAGGATGATGATGGCTTCTAAGCTTGGTGAAAGTCTAAATGACATCTCATGAAGGTTTTGGGACAAATCATTGGTTAAGTAGTTTAGGGAACTTTGGTGTGAGTTTCCATAATTTAACTACTAAATTCTACACTATATTTTGTATGTGTGATTTGAGTTTTTCTATTTTTATCTTCCATCATTTCTTGTCATTGCAATTAACCTTTTCATTAGTACCAAATGACTCTAAAGTTATGCATAGGTCTCCTTTGTAATCTGTTAAGGTAAGTTTTATTTTACTTGAGAGCATTGAGTTATTAAAATATACAAGCTATAATTCAAACATAGATTATGAAGAACTAAATGAATAATTCTAGATCATCTTAATGTGACTTATGATTTAGAATTAAGTCAATGATCCTATAGTTCAATTGGCATTCCACATGTATAGCCTTTCCTGGTTGGAGCTTCCTAAGCATAAATTGTAAAAAAAACAAAAGTAATTGATAGAGCTTGTCCTAGTAGCTTATCTATTTAATAAAACATCTTTCTACCAATTTCAAATAAAAAAACAAATGCCCATTTATCCCCATGTACATAACCACTTAGAACTAATTTTCTTAAAAAAAGTCAACATAATCAATATACAAGATTCTTTATTTTGTGGGAATCTGAAGAGGGTCATAATATACGTGACATTTTTTTATATTTTTATAAGGAAGTTGTTTTTTTTGTGACTTAAACTGATTTTCCTAAACCATTAGATATAAAGTTCACATATTATTGGAACCAATCATTGCATGGCAATGCTCAAAACCTAAGAAGAGTGAATTAGAAGAAACAACCTCAGTATTATTTTGGGCTCAATAACTAAACCGAAAGCCTTTAATAATTGGGTCTAAACTAAATGGTGTCGAATTTGAAATCTCAGTATGGTACTCTCCACCTTAAGCTTTATAGGTGTTTCCTTTTCTGGAAATAGGAAAGCTCTTGCTCTGCTATGCTCTTGTCTCTCTTCAACAGCCATGCAAAGACCACCAGTTCCCACCACCAATGATCCGCCGTTGCCCCCGCAACCTCCGCTTCTTCTGCTCTATTCCGTTCCCACAGAATATCCTGTTTCAGTGCAACAAAAGGATTCGAGAACTCGGTCAACTGGGTCGAATCGAGGAAGCACGCCAACTGTTGGACACAATGCCTCATAGAGACACTGTCTCGTGGAATTCTATGATTTCCTCTTATGTCCAAAATAACTGCATTGAAGATGCTAAACTGCTCTTCAACGCTTTTGAGAACAAAAATGTTAGAACTTGGACAATTTTGCTTTCTGGGTACGCGAAAGCTGGCTTTTTGGAAGAAGCCGAGGGTATGTTTCGAGCAATGCCGGAACGTAATGTTGTGAGTTGGAATGCAATGTTAAGCGGGTATGTGCAGAACGGTGATGTAAGGAAGGCTAGGAAGTTGTTCGAAGAAATGCCCGAGAGAAATGTTTCTTCGTGGAATTCATTGATAACAGGGTATTCACGAGGTGGATTGATGAAAGAAGCTAGAGAGTTGTTTGATAGAATGAGAGTGCGGAATTGCGTTTCTTGGATGCTGATGATTTCTGGGTATGTTGAGATATACGAGTTTGGAGAAGCGTGGGGCGTTTTCTTGATGATGATGAGAAGTGGAATGAGGCCTGACCAAGCTATTTTGGCGGTTGGATTGTCAGCAACAATGGGTTTGAATAATTTAGATTTAGCCAAGAGTCTAAGTACTTTAGCCATTAAAACAAGTTACGACAAGGACGTAGTGGTGGGGACTGCTATTCTTAATGCTTATGCAAGGAATGGGAGCTTGGAAAGTGCAGTTAAGTTTTTCGAGGCAATGACAGTGAGGAATGAATTTGCATGGACTACGATGATTGCTGCCTTTTCTAGGTGTGGGAGATTGGATGATGCAATTGCATTGTATGAGATGGATACTGAAAAAGGTGTTGCTCTCAGGACTACGATGATAACAGCATATATGGATTGGGCAAGGGCTGATGATGCTAAACGTATATTTAGTGAGCTTGTCGACCCAAATATAATCACGTGGAATGCTATGGTTTCTGGATATGCCCAGAATGGAATGCTTGAAGAGGCTTATCGTATATTTCTCCAGATGCCAGTCAAAAATGCTGCTTCCTGGGCAGCCATGGTTGCTGGTTTTGTGCAAAATGGAAATGATGAAGAGGGTCTGAGGTTGTTTTCTGAGATTCAGAAGACCAGAATAATTCCAAGTCATTCTAGTTATGCAAGTGCTTTATCCGCTTGTGCCAAAATTAGAGAAGTTCAAATGGGTAAGCAAATACACTCATTGATAATTAAGATGAGATGTCAATGGAATTCTTATGTCGCAAATAGTTTACTTTACATGTATGCTAAGTGCCAGGAGATGGGAGATGCCTGTCAAGTTCTCAATGCAATGAGAATCAAGCATGCTGATACATGGAGCTCATTAATGTCAGGGCTATCAGAGAATCAGTTGTTGAATGAAGCACATGATACTTTTGACAAGATGCCAATTCATGATCTCGTGTCTTGGACAATCATCATATCTGCACATGTGCAAGCTGGCAATGAAGAGATAGCCTTGCAACTGTTCTTTGACATGTTGTCTACTGGAGTTAAACCAGAAGCCTGTGTAGTTGCTAGCCTGCTAAGCGCATGTGGCAGTATGGGTGTAATCAAAGTCGGAGAACAAATCCATTCCTTGATATTGAAACTTGGGTTGAGTTCATGTTTAAGTGTTTGTAATGCTCTTATTACCATGTACTTTAAATGCGGCAGTTTGTATGGTCTTTGTGTCTTTGAAGAGATGCCTGAAAGAGATATAATCTCATGGAATGCAGTTTTAGTTGGAGCTGCACAAAATGGACTTGGCAGAGAAGCCATTAAGATTTTCAAACAAATGGAAACAGCAGGATATCAACCAAATGAAATAACCTTTACCGGTGTGTTATGTGCCTGTAGTCATGGAGAATTGGTGGATGAAGGGTGGGCCTATTTCATTTCGATGAGTCAAGACCATGGGATTATCCCCTCGATTCATCACTACACTTGCATGGTTGATCTCCTTGGGAGAGCTGGACAGCTTTTAGAAGCTGAAGCTCTCATTACAAACATGCCCGTAGAAGCAGATTGTGTGATTTGGGAAGTGCTTCTTGCTGCTTCTAGGATCCATCAGCACATTGAACTTTCCGAAAGAGTGGGTGAAAGGCTTTTTCAGATAGGTACCAAAAATTGTGGGACTTATATAGTATTATCAAATGTCTATGCCTCTCAAGGCTTGTGGGGTAAAGTAGCTGAAATAAGAGAATTAATGAGATACAGGGGAGTGACAAGAGAACAAGGAGTAAGCTGGATTCAGATCAAAAACAAGCTGCACAGATTCCTTACTGGGGACAAGAAACATGAGGATATTGAAGAGATATGCTTGGCACTAAAGGAATTTCGTGAACGTTTTAAAGCATCGGACTATGTCCCAGATGTAAACTTCGCACGCCATGATGTTGAGGAGGGGGAAAAAGAGAATGAATTTCTTTACCATAGTGAGAAACTTGCTGTCGCTTATGCAGTTTTGAGAACACCAAATGGTTCACCTATTCACATTATGAAGAATCTCCGCATTTGTATTGACTGCCATTCTTTTATGAAATTTGTGTCAAAGGCTACTCAACGTGAGATTATTATTCGAGACAGGAGCCGCGTTCACCATATCCAGGATGGTTCATGTTCTTGTAATGATTATTGGTGAAGAATGTGGGCAGCCGCCAAACTTTATAAATTGCAGCCTTCAAGGTATATAGTACGACGAGCACGCTTCAAGGGGATTAGATCTCCAAAGTAATGGCTGCATATGATACTAAGGTTCTGATTTTTTTTTTCTTTTCTTCTCAATATATAGCTTAGATTAGGAATCCATAATAAAAAGCTGAAGCTGTTGTTATGCGCATATGTATTTTTATACCCTTTTTTATGCCAAGACAAATTCATATTGACTTGAAGTGACATTGTCATCAAATTTCGTATCAATTTTGATTTACTACAAATTCATATCCTTTTCATATGAGAAAGGAGACGATTATAGTTTATTTTAAACATGGCTAACCTTATTTTTTTATGACCAAATTATTACTATCATATGTTTGCAGATGCCTCCAAAAGGTGGTTCGTGCAGCCAAAGTTGCGAATCACCCGCCTTAGCTGTTCATTTTAATGTGGTAATCGTCGAATTCATGATCTTTTGTCGGGCAAAACACCTTAGGCTTAGCTAATAATATTCTTATGACTTATGAGGGACAGGATTCTTGAAGTTTGAGGTGTCCTGATCAAGTGCATAGCAAAATTTTTACGATGCACTTAGTTCATCTGTATAGGAAACAGAAGAAATCAGCAAATTGGTCAGCCTTTATATTTAAACATGTACCATAGGGTTCACTGATTTTGAGCACTCCCTGAGGGACTTTATGAACCATGTGTTTGGAATGATAAAATCAACTATAAATTATAGCCTAAGATTCGTTTGATTCTCAACAACTAAGTCAACCTGTGCGTTGCTAAAGCTCAATGCAAAAAGTCAGCTAAGAGGAATGGTTTGAAAACGAAGACACGGAGACAACCAAAAGGGGTTTAAAGAAGAACGCATAATGTTATTTCAAAACTATTGCTGAAGTTGCACTTAATAATCAATACCTATTTCAAGAGAGCAAAAATAAGATGTGTTACTTACAGGGTGTTGAATAGTGTAAACAGTAAATCAGCTTACACATTTTTGGCGTTTAAGAAGCAGAGTCACCAAGCTTGTCATAGTTGCCGGAGAAGTAGTCAACAGCCCTAGAAGTGTGCATGCCTTGAGGTTTTCTATGCTCCCTTTTTGAGTATCTTCTGATGTAATCACCAACAGGTTCAAGCCGATACCAACTGCAGAATTTGATCCAGGGCAACCTGAAAAGGGTGAAGTTCTCACCCACCGTCATTTCTGAATTGAACCCATAGATCACCTTGTAGGAACTTGGAGAAAGTTACTTGGTCTGGCTTTTGAGGCCATAAATATTGCCAATCACTCCAACAATGCTGACAATCACAGCCAAGATTAACATCAACCATGAGAGAAGTTTCTCTCCGTCGCTTAAACTCTGCCCTCGTCGGCTTAAGCTCAACGCAATAAGAGATGGGAATGTAAAACCTAAAGAAACTGCTGTTGTGGCTCCTGTAAACTTGAAAGCTGTCCAGATATTCGGAATCATAGTAGAGCCAAAGTAAATAAGCACCAGTAGAACTGCTGTTAAACTCAAAGATCTCTTCCTACTCTCTGAAAGTGGAGCTGATCGCTCAAACACTAAGGCATCAACAGTTTGCCTTAAGGAGAAATGAACAACAGGAAAAACAAGAACCAAATGAAAAATGTAGCCTACCCTAACAATGTAATTCAAGGCAGAGCTAAAAGGAATTCCAAGATCCTTGTCAAAATTGGTCAAGACATCAGATTCAGTGTCCTTACCAAAGAGTAAGTAACCTGATATGGCAGTGGCGATGTAAACACCAATGCAAAGCAAAGTCGTGAGCCTCCCTACCCGATTCATCTTTTGCAGTGACCGCCCTTCGAGCTCATTATAGATAGGCTGTACATTGAAGTGGCATACATAAGCATTGGACATGATTGGAATCACCACAAGCAAATCCAAAATAGCGCTTTTTGAACTAAAATCAGGAGTCATCCTTGGAGCCTCAATCTTTCCTTCAATCAGCTTAATAAAAGCAACAACGAAACACACAATAACAAAGACAATAGCCAAAGCCACTGAGGCAGCTGAAGTCAAGCTCAAAGAATCAATCTTCTCCAATGCACAAAGAGGTGCAAGAAAAAATAGCACAACCACCAAAATGAGCAATTTCCTGTGATCCCACACACCATGTCCAAGCCATTGATCAAAAACTCCCAAATGATGGAGCGATCCTGACATAACATCCCCCATAATTATCAAATACACAATCAAAACACCAGCATTGTTCACAATTATACAAATTTCGGACAAAATCTTCGCGTTTCTCCCTAAAGCACATTGAACAACTTCACCGTAAGAAGAAGCCTTGCAAAGCACTGAAAATCTAACTAAGATCTCAACACTAATCTCAGACAAAATACCCATCAAGATAATCAATAAAACCCCTAAAACCAATCCAAGAACCTTCATCGTAGCGGGCAAGGCCATGATCCCAGCCCCAATAATCGTTGTCGTAAGATTAAAAACAGCTCCATGAATGCCAGAACCATTGCCATGTTCAGAACCAACTAACGCATAATCATCAACATCAAGACCATCCCTTTCATCACCCTCATCATGCGTCAAAGCTCCTAAATCTCCAGTCTCGGGATCTACAAAGCTCTCTACATCACCAAAAGGAAGCAACTTGAGGTGGGATTTTTCTGGGTTATGAACGTCATTGCGTGTTTGTAGCTCCACGTCCGAGTTCTTAGGAATGGGCGTGTACTTGCTGCCCATTACATACAAACAACAAAAACTCCCACAAAACTATGTGTAAAGAACGCGTAAAAAGGAAGATGAATATAAAAAATTACAGAGGAATAACGGGCATTCTCGTGATATGGATTTGAGGGTCAACCTCTGTTCTCTCTTTTTTCTTGTACCCTATGCAGGGAGATAGATTAAGATGAAGAGGGCGAGAGAGATACAAGGAGCCTGCTATTGGCAGGACATTGCGATGACTTGAAGTTTGGCTTACGTAGGACAATCCAAGACTTTGATCGGTTCCTTATAATAGCTTTAATCTAAATTAAATTTGCATTTTTAAGGTGCTCAGTTTAAATGAAGTCAGTTTAAATGAAGTCACGGGTTTAAACCATCTTTATGTATGCAACTATTTAAAACTTAGGATCGGAGCTTTGTCTCCCGCAAAAGATCGACCCGACTTGAGCAAAGATTAGTCTAGATGTGAATAGCTTAAAGATATTTTCTCATAATTGGGATCGTCTTAAGACACCTCTTGGATAATAAAAAAATTTACATTTTTATTTTGAAATTTTCGTTTTTTTGCATATAACATTGTGGGCGTTTTTGTTTGTATTTTTATTTTTTAACTTTTGTTTTTATTTTCAAATTTTGTAAAAAAATTATGTTTGAACTTTTTAGTT
>JANZLD010000005.1:8500931-8528094 GCA_026413575.1 Erythroxylum carthagenense | reverse complement strand
AATATTATATATCTTAGTATTTCGTTGAATATTCTTATAAGAATTTAAATTTTATATATTTAATTCTACAAAAATTAAGTTTATAACTTAAATAAAAAACATAAAACATATAATAATAATAATAATAACAACAACAACAATAATAATAAAAATAATAATTCAACGGTAAATTTTATATTAAGGTGAATAATATAGCAAGCTACATCGTATTAGTATTTTTCATATAATATTATAAATTTTATTATTTAATAAATTAAAAATAACTTATAAGGATATGATTTAAAAAAATTTATAAGGTTATAATTAAATATTTAATTTTGCAAAACTTAAAATTTTGACAATAATAAAAATAGAAAAAAAAACAAATTTTACACTAAATTTACAAATATTTCAAACCTATAACTACATAAAGGGTAAGTTTGACTTTTAATATTTAAAAATTCAACTGATAGGAGCATTTTTCAACAATAGTTGTTTACATTAAACAAGCTATTAGAGAAGCCGTCTACCAAATATATCATATAACACTTCTAATTCTTGTTTAAATAATCAGGAAATTAATATTTTTATATTCAAAAACTATTTTACCTAAAAAGAAAAACGCAAGATACGTATTAATAACATTATGTGATATATATCCTTTCGAAAGGTTATGATTAGCATGTTACGTCACAATCATTCAACACAAAGGGACGCAACGTCCAAAATTTAGGTTTTCCATATTATTATGTGAATCAAATTCAATTAAGATTTGAAAGCAATCATGAAATGATACATAATGGCTGGCCCGAGAAGTAAGCTATCAGTATCACAAGACAAAACGATACATATTCTGAAACAAAACAAGAAAAAAAAAAAGGGAATTCCATTAAGTAAAAATAAGAATGCGTACTCTACTCTTATCCTTAGCGGACTCCAAATGATAACGATGATGAATATACAGATTTGCATGTGATGGCGTAGTTGCTGATTAGGTGAGTATGAAGAATGTGTGACCATCGATGCATAAAGTACAAGAAATGTCATTAGCAACATCGTAAAATCATTATCTTCAAACGCAATTCATTGCTATAACAATCATTTTATAAATAAGAAATGACACCTCAGTGAGTTCAAGGAAATTGTTAAAAAGTCAAACTATCAACAACTATGGGGTGAAAGAAGAACTTCCTATGACTGAAAGCAGTCTATACTATACGGGTTAGAGCACCCTGTTTTACATAGGATGTTTCAATCGTGTCCACATATGCATATAAAATTTAATAGAATAAAGTTTTATGTAATTCTACAATATACAAATCCATACTTTTTTAATTCTTTTTAACTACTAATAAAATGCTTGTTTTAAAAAATAATTTTTGATGATAATGTCACATGCAAAGTTACAGACTGATGTAAATTCTTGATATTATACAAATAATATTAATTAATTCCAGAAATTCGAAAGTATCTTTAATTATTGATCGGCTTCTTTAAAGGATGATTAATAACACAATCACGTTTAACGAGACTTGTTGTCCCCTTTTGACTTTTGGAGGCTAGCGACAAGGTTTTGATTACGCTTTTCTTCTCTTTATTTCAAATTGAGAGTGACTGGTTCAGTACTCTCATTTTTTAATCAGAGGTCTTGAGTTTAAGTTTTGAGAATAGATAAATTTATTTAGCCAGTATTTTATTTCTTACGGACTAATTTAATGCGAGTAGAGATTAATATAAGAGTGGATAGTTTAAAGGCGTGTTCTTATAATTAAGACCTTCTTAAAATACCTTATAAGTTAACAAAAAAAAGAAAATTAATAGGATGCACATCTATGTACTACGAAAGTGGACCGGTTTTTTTTATAATCCAGTTCTTATTATATTTTATTTATATGTTTATGTAAATTAAGTATATTATAAATAAAATTTTGGGGCATATAAACAGTTAATTATTCAATAAATTAATAATAAAATTAAAGCTTTCTTTCATTTTTTTTATTCCGTACGCAAGTAACGGCAATCCTGCGCATGTGATGACAAGTCATGTCATATTCCAAGAGAAATCGCATATATGAAAAAGAAAACATATACTACAAGATAAAAAAGAGAAGTTTAAATTTGTACACACCAAAACTAATTTTTAATATTAAAAAATGGGAAAAGGAGCAAGAAAAGAGGTTAATGATAACGTAACATAACTCCACTTTGAAAATAAAGGAGACCCACTGTGCGACAACTGACAGAAGAGGGAAAAGTTAAGGCGACCACCCAACTTATCGCGATATCATCGAGTTGAGCACTTTTTCTCGCGATACTTTTAGTATCCAACGTCTCGGGATCCGGTGGGCTAACTTGGATTGGATTGACTGGTGGTTTGGATTTTGCCGAGAAAATTAAGGAGAAAACATTTATTAAGGAAACAGTTTTTGTAACAATTACTGAAAGCGACATGTCACGCGAGTAATGGGCTGAGAGGGTACGTGTACTCGCAGAACGTGGCGAGTGAAGTGCAGGGACAAAGACAGAGAGATGGCGCAAGTTGGGGACTGGCCGTCGAGGATCTGGGAGGAACTAGTCCAGATGGAGACCATCCAATTTGGTAGTGTGACCAAGCTGTGTTGTGAGACCTAAGAATTTATGGTTTGACGTGGAGAGTTTTTTTTGGCACCATTCATGGTTTGTGCTAGTCCCATGTACGGTTGGATGTTGCTCACCAAGAGGATAAGGTTATTGATAAGTGTGGAGAAGCAAAGCAAGTCTTCTTGCTTGATTTTTTATCTCTATTTGGGAATAACAAATTAAAAAATTATAAATCCTTTTCAATATTTTTATTTTTATTATTTGAAATCTTCAAAATTAGATATTTATTAATCATGAATTGATATGATTAATGTGTTAAGCGACCATTTTATCACGATAATTTACGTTATTGTGTGATGCCAACTTAAATAGTTTTATATATTCGTTAACACATCTTTTAAGTGAAAGCTTTTTAACATTGTTTTAAAAATTGAACCGAACCGGCCGATTTGACAGGTTCGATCGGTTCGACTAGTGACCGATCAGCTATTCGGTCCGATTTACTCTTAAAAATTGGTTTTTAATTGAATCAGTAGGAACCGGTCGATCGGTCCGACTATTGGTTCAATAAATTTTTTATTTTTTTATATTATTTGGTATATTTTTTTAATATCATTAATATTATATATAATTATTGCATAATTATGAAGTCACACTGATTCGACCGGTGGTGGAACCGGTCGAACCGGTCAAACCGGTGACCAATAAAGTCTCCGATTCAATGTCCGGTCCGGATTTCGAAACACTGCTTTTTAGGCTTGAAACTTGCACAGACTTATTCTACCTTGTGCTGAATAATAGTTGGGTGGTAGGATTTGAACTTACGATCACTTAGTCACAAAGGCTTTGATACTATATTAAGTGATCATTTCATCACAATAGTTTAAGTTATTGTGAGAGACTAATTTAATTGGTTTTATATATTAACTAACATAATAAACTAATATTTAGAGAAAATTACGTAAAAATTAACAAATTAGGAAATTCAGAATCCTTTTTGAAACAATAACAAGTGTTCTTAGTTCTTACATTGGTTTGCATTTACTTCCAAGAAAAAATAAGTCGAACACAAAAGGGAAAAAAAAACAAAACAGCGGATGTATGATTTGCCTGTAGTGGAAAATTGTGGCACCTCTCTTTATATCCCATCCCTGTCCCTGTTCTCAATCTTTATTCTTATTTCCTAGCAAAGGGACACTTTGACGTCCCTTTCATTCTTTTTCCGTGTAATGCAATTAACCCTAATTTTCCAATATTAATCATCTTCAACGAGAAGAAATGTGATGTCTTTTCTCTAAGAGCCCTAAATGGAAAAGAAGAGGGTACTATATGAATAAAAGTTGGAAAGCTGTCAGGAGCAGCTTCTACTCCTGGGCTGGGTGTGGTGGGAGTGGAGTGGGGAATTGACATTCATTGAAAGCACTTCCATTACTAGCAGTTAATGCATTCTGCTTTTTGCAACACTAGACAGAATCAATCCACGGGCACTTTATTATGATTGAATCTTATTGGGTTTTAAAGGCTTTCGTATAAAAAGAAGTTTGAAATCTGGGAAGATGGATTAACCCAAGTGTATACAGAGAAATATATGATACGGGCAGTCATCTTTATATAAGATATTGCAGCTTCTTTAGTTGGGGTTGGATCGATCGTGATAGGTTCAAACTCAAGACAGTCTCGCGTGACGATTACCTACTTAAAAGGGAAGACCTAAATTTACCAGATATTTGTCAAATATAAATTGATTACCTCATCATAAGAAAGGTATGATTTTTAAGAACCTTACTATTCTTTATTCACTAGTCTCCAAAACTCTTTTGAGAGGCTGACTTGAGCGTCCGAGGAGCTTATCGGAAAACAACTTCTGACGTGCCTTCACTATTTTGCAGAAACTTTCAAGTCGAAGTCGATCAACCTCATGGATCTAATCAACAATTCACAATTTCACCAAAATCCGACAGAACCAAGTTGATTTTAAGCAATACAGGAAAACCATGCTCTCAAAACGAACTCTATAAATTAAAAAAAAAAACAAGAGTTGAAAACGTGTAGTGTGGGATCGCCAACACCACACATCTGACATCTCTCACTTTCTCAGATGAGGAAAGACAAGAAGAAGAAACACGGCACACGCGCACGTAACTTAAGATCTTGAGCTTAGCTCACGAAAAATATCCAATTCCAACCACTCGCTCACTCCAACAGCTCTCTGTAGTTCTACCAGCGTCTTGGATTGGTGGGGCGTTGTTGTCAACCGTAAAATGGATGGCTTAGATTCAATCTCCTTCTTTTATCTTTCAACAAGGTGTTGGAAAATTAAGGAAAGTGTCGGACTACGCAGACCAGTCTTCACGACCAAAACCAACTAAGTTAGTTGGACCAGAAAAAGAAATAAGGTTTCCAGTGGTTTATACAAACATTATCTTTTTATTGGTCATCACAAGTTAGGTAGATGTGTGACAATTGAAGTGTCTGATTTAATAATTAAAATGACTTTATAGTTAATTAAAAAAGGAGAAAAATGATTTAAGCTTGAGAAAGAATTGGTACTTTAATTAATTTATCTTTTTGAACAAATGATAAATAAAGAATAAGATATTTAAAGAACTTAGTAAAAACTCAATTTAACTAATGTTTTATATATATCGATATAAGTCATAATTATTATTTTTAAGCACGAGTAGATAAACTTTGGAGTGTGCACGTAATAATTTACAAATTATTCGTTAGTTAATAATATTTATAAATTTCAAAAATAGGAAAGGAATGGAAAAAATCAAAATGGAACTTATTCGGTAACAAGATAGAAGAATACGAAGACGAGGATATTGACCATGATGATAGCTCCAATCACAAGCCAACCCCTACACATACACATTGGTTTACGTCAATTTTTAAGATACATGTGGGCATTGGGTACGATGTCGAAAACGACACATGATGTAAGAGGGACCTTTCAATAAGCTATAATTCGATGGTTGATGTTACACCGGGAATGAAATATAGCGTCCAAAGAAAGTTTCTTGTCCAATGCTTGTTTTCAGATTATATGCATCATTTTGAGAGAGAGCTCTCTAAATCAAGAATTATGGAATTGATTAAACAAAACTCCTCTAGAAAGTGATATACATAAATGGTCATTTTCAATGTGAGCTTCCTTGAAAGCTCCCTCCATCAATGCTTGGCATTATCTACATGTTTCATCTTTTATTATTTTCTTTTTTTCTCCCTTCTTTCTCGTGTCCTTTTTCCAACCCTATATTACAATTCTGGCTAAAGCAAAAGTGTTCCATATGACATATCCGCATCCTCCGTCCAAATAAAGAATAAGATGGAGCTAGCTAGCCATAAATGTTCGGTGGCTCGGCTCGCGATACATACGAGTCGAGTGTTCTTGATGGTGAGGTATGGCTGCTGGACTAGACATCGGTCAAATCACCTTTCTGGTATGGAGATTACTTGATTATTATATATAACTTCTGTCACAATTAATGGCGTTCGTTGATTACAATGTATTCGCATACGTATGTATGTATGTATGTGTATATACATATACACTCTCATTACCGTATTGGATGTGACGAAATATCCAAAAACGTACTTCGACGTACAAGACAAAGTTGTGTACCGGAATATTTTTTTATAATTACCCATGAAGTATTTTAGGAAGGTCTCAATTATAGGAAGATATTTTTAAGTCATCCACATCTAGACTAATCCCCATTCAAGTCAGATAGGTCACTTTTAAGCCATCTATATTCAGATTAATCTCCGTTCAAGTTGGGTAGGTCCCTTCTTAGAAGCAAAGCTCTGACTTCAAATTTTAAACGGTTACATACACGAGGGAAGTTCGAATCTGCGACCTTACTTAAGAGCTTTACCTTAATTAGAAAAAGATTAAAAATAAGATTATATAATTTTAGACATCTCATATTTTGAAAATTTAAAGTATGATATACTCCCAAAAAAAAAAAGATAAGAGCTAAATAATAATTACGAACAATTATAAACTTTTATAATTTATTGATGTTATTTAATATAGAAATTTGACCCTTATCTTATATTAATTTATTGAGATAAAGATTCTAGATTCGAATAACCGAAACAGTTTTTGTAAAAATTACAAAAAAAAAAGACAGCCTACATAGATAACTCTCGTTCAATTTTTGCAAAACGGAAAGTCTTGTATACGAAATATATTGATTTATATTATTTTATTATTTATGTTTTATGGTGTAGAAGGTAAAGAAAGAATAGAGACGATAGGATTTTTTTTTAATCTTAAGAGAGATACACGAAACCTTAATTTACTAGTCAGGAAAAAGACACATTTGAAGTATCCATTAGTAAGATAGAGAGATAACCCATAGGTAGGTTTTGAAATAAATGAACGCCAAGTTTAAGTGAATTGGCGTAAATAGTTAGCTAATTTGCAGTTTGATTAGTCTCACAGTATACATGTCGAGTTTTTCACTATCCAATCTCTTACTCAATAGCAGAGAATTATACTAAACTTACTGCTCATCTAAGGATAATAATATGATGATAACTATCAAAGAGTCCATATCTAACTTCACTTGTTAGTACCCAAGATTTCATGCAACTTCTAATCCGTTAAATACCTTCATGGTTACGCGCAAACTGCGGTTAATTGACTCTTAAAACTTGTAATACACGGAAAGAAACGTCGTTTTTTCTTTCCTCGGAGAAATTGAGTAGGTTGAGAAACTATGAATGAGCCTTCTCAAATGACTATAAAGTAGACGAGCTCTTAATTTGTGGTAGGAAATGAAGGGTAGACATTGAGTTTCCAAATGGTTGCTTTGATGGAAAGTGACAAAGCCTACTCCATTGAAAACTTAGGAAGGTTCGTTATCCAAAATCTCCTGTAGACATTATTTACATATACAATAAATACTTAAACACTGCTTTAGCGAATCACAAATTCAAATAAGAACCATAATTTATTTTAAAAATAAATATAAATTTACGAGATTAAAAAATATACTAAAGCTTGTAAATGATTCTTTACTTAATTTTGAATAATTATTTTTATTAAATGATTTATTCGTTATCTGCAATTCCACCGTTTTTGCGGTCGTCGGATTTCCACGCCTGTTTCTTCTATACCAAGACAAGGGATTGGGAAGTGCTGGCCTTTTCTCTCCCTGAACGTATCATTCACTCCAACAGATTGTTTTTTTCTTGATGTACACACGTTTATGGGCACAACTTTGGTGTTTTCTTCTCACTTATCCTTATACTTTGTTGTTTATACTGTGCTGCATATTACAACAAAACTCTGATATCATTTTAGGAAAGGATCATCTTAAAACCTCCAAAAAACCTCATCATCATTGGAATTGCCCTTAGAGGAGGGAGGCTTCAAGTTTATCCGAATATAATTGATTGAACCCAAGATCTTGCTAAGGTTCAATATCAATACGCTGCCAAATATATGTAGATTTTTGTTTTCTTTTGGACATATTTCGTTGGAATCTTATTCTTAGGAGATAATGGAAGATGACGTTTTTACGAGTCCAGACTTTGGTTTTTCTAACGTCGCCGCCTGATGGACTTTATCAAATATGCCAGTTCATTACGTGACCATTCATTCACTATTTTATCTATCTCTCAGTTTATTGGCATTATTATAAAAACAAAGTAAATGAAAACACAGGTAATGCTTGCTTCTCACTGACATCGTTGCTAGCCTCTCAAGGAGTAACGATTCAAAACATCGTTACATGCTATGATCTAACTAGTTTTGTTTGTAACGAACTTGCTTTGTATGGGCTATCGTCGGATTAAGCTGGAAGTAGATTCGATAGGGGTGCACCAATTCCTGTCCTCTGTGACCTCCCGCTCTCAGTCAAACCACCCTCTTATAATGGGTATCCGGTAACTCCTCAACCAGAATTGGTCTGCTGTTCATCCTCATATTTACAGAGAGAGCAACAGATACACGGACTGGCTCGCAGACTTGGCCCGTCAGAACGACATCGACGTCACGTATTTTGATGTACCACCTTCAGAGTGCCATAGTCTCCTTGTAGAGGATATGTCGGGAATCAGCTTCCCTCGACTTACTTAGCTCTCAGTGTTTTCTTTTCCCTTTATGCAAAAAAAAAAAAAACTATCTCAGTATTCTTTTTGGGTTCGATGCCATATTTTGGGAAAGAAGTTTGATACCAAAAGAATTCCTTTTCCCTTATTGCATAAATATTTTAAGTATTTTCGTGTTTAGCCTATAAAATTAAGAATATTTTCAAGAGAGCTTATTCATTAAATTTAAATTAGTTATTAATCATGATTAAAAATAATTATCGGTTCAATATTAGTAAAAAAATGAAGGCTAAAATATTCAATCGATTCATGTAGTTCAATCATAAAAATTTTGGATAGTTCAATTTTTTTTTTCAGATTTAAACTTTCTGATTTAATTTATTTTAATAATTAAAAATGATCTAAATTAATATATTTTTATAAATTAAAATAAATAAATAAATTTATATTTAACACAAATTTTAATTACACTTCAAATTCTTGATTGATAAGAGTAATTTTTTTCAATTATGTCTCAAATTCTTTAATTTTATAATGATATAATATCGATTGAATCTGTTAAATCTTATAATTCTTTTCTTGCTCTGATTAACTTTTAATATACTTTTAAAATATTGAAAAATATATATTTGTTAATATTTGGAGCATTACAAAGACATTCACTTTTCTCAAATAATATTTTATTTTTTATGAAACCCATAAAAATTCAATTGTTTGATTTTTTATAAATAAATAAATAATCCGATGAAAACATTTAACTTTAGAATGTTGGGATAATTCAAAGACTCCATGGTTGGTTGTCTTTAGTCCTTATCCTCGTCATTTGTCGCTTCCTTGTTTCGGTTGTCTAAATCATCATAAAAGCTAGGGAAAGAGAAATTGCAAAGAAAGGAGAGAAGAAAAAAGGAAAGAAAGCAACATGTTTACACAACCCACGTAAAGAAAGATTAGGAGACAAGTTGTGAGAGGAAGCAAAACAAATAAATTGCACGATAAATGTCCTAATCAACTAAAGTTATTATTCAAATATGCCTTAATTTCGTAGCGAGACGATATATCGAGGAGTCTTTTAAGTTACTTTTTCTTGGGGTTTAACTTTTCATGGTGAGTGAGTGTCTCTTTCCCATTCTCAATAAAAATATAAAGTAAATGCATTCTTTTATTCGTCCCAAGAGTCGAACCACGACAAAGACTAGTGGAGTTGGAATTATATGCCCTAAAAACAAAGTCCTTGATTGAACTTCTTGTCACGACATGCTTGATGCTTTTGGTACATATATATAAATGGATCTCTCCACTCGTTTCTTTTTTTTTTTCTTCATAAATTTCAAAAATGGTGTGAATTAGTCACATCAAGGGCGGTGTATGCATAACTTATAATAGTATGAATGTGTCTTAGGCAATATTTTTAAAACAAGTTAACTTAAAATAACTGAGAGGTATTTGACAAACAACTTATCAATTGTCTTTTAGCTTGTGGAGTATCTTAAAAAGTTATTAATGTGTTTGATGAATAATTTATTGATTAGCTTATTTAATTTCAGTAAGCTAATTTTTAAAAGCTCCATAAAAGGAGTTTTTTGAATAATCGATCAAAAATTAATAGGCAAAAAATCAATTATGCCCTTTTTCATAAATTTTGAATTATGATATATATCGTATTCTGTGTCATAATATAATTATAAATATTTTTAATATATTAAATAATAAAATTCATACATATTATATAAAAATACTAATATGATGTAGCCCACTGTATCATTCATGTTAATAAAAATTTAACATTGGATTATTATTATTATTATTATTATTATTATTATTATTATTAAAGTTATAAACTTAATTTTTGTAAAATTAAGTATCTAAATTCTTATAAGAATATTCAACGGAATACTAAGAAATATAATATTTATGCCCTTATATTTTTTGTAAATCATACCCTCATAAGTCATTTTAGATATGGACAATTAATATTAAATAGCTAATTTTACCAAATATCTTTAATAAATAACTGATATTATTTGCTGGTCAAATTAGTTAATATAATCAACTATCAGCTAACCGCTGATAGAATCAGCTAACAGTTAATAAAATTCGCTATTTGCTAAACATGTCCTAAATTGTTATTAGATTGTAATAAAATTTATTAAAGATGAAATAAAATTAAAGAGTTTAAAATATAACTAAAAAATTTGTCTTAAAGTTTAATTAAAATAAAAGTAATTTTTAACTTTTGTAGTGAATATAAACATAATGTTTTATTTCATATTATTCTGCAAAATAATATGGTAAATATTATTTCCAATTCTTCATATCAAATTATTTAATTTATTCAAACAAGCTTTGTTTTTTTTTTTTTCCCGTGTGAATTTTATAGTTAGTCTAATGTTCTTTTAGGAAAAAAAAAAAATATTTACGTTCCCACTTCCTAGGGTTGTGATTCATCGCAGTTTGAGTAGAAATATGTACTGTCCACATTTGACCTACCACTATCCAGGTGAATGCGTATGTTATTGCGTTATAGTGGTTAAAATGCTGCTATCTGTCCTTATATGCCTAGGATCTAAGCAATTCGCAATTTGACGGGATCTTCTTTATTTGAGTTATGATTACATCAAGGTTGGTAATAAATGTCACTTCGTATATGCTTTGCTAAAAGAATATGCAAGGCTAATTTACAAATTATTAGCACAAGCACTTTCTATATGAGCCAATTATGTACGTGCCCTTGTTATGCATTTTATATTATATATATAAAAAGTGCAATTAAGTTAATTTTAATCGCATTATGGAAGCAATAACCACCAAATCTTGAGTGGGGTAGAACGGAAATTCTCCTTTTCATTATGATAAATTTCATGATCATCGTAAACTTTGGCAAAAAAAGAAGAAGTAGTCATTAGTTCCATTTTGATTCCAATTCTACTACATTTGAACTACAATTTGATTATTTTATACAATTCAACTATCGTCACCTTACAACTTGTCCTTCCGAAGTTTATTTCATACACACATTCATAGATAAGGTAGGTCCTACTAGATGCTTATATATATATATAAAAGACTTAAAAGTTAACGTAACCAATATATAAGACTTTTTGCTTTTAGGTAATATGAAAAGGATAATAATGTATGCAACTTTTTTTATATTTTTAAAGAAATGTTATTTTTGTGAGTTGAATATGTCATATTATAGGCGAAGAAATAAAATTACTTATTAAGAAACTTCAATCTTTTAAATTGTCTAATTTTTTCAATTTCAATTTTTTTAGATTTTTGTTTTAAAATATAATTACTAAATATAAGCACAACACTTATACTAATTAAATGTTAATTATATAACAAATCAACCTATCTCTTAAATTTTAATTGAACTAATTAAATACGAATCAAATCAAATTAAATCATATTTGATATTAGTGCCATGCTTAAAAAAAGTGAAAATTGTGAACTTTTTTAAAATAGAAGAGTCTATAACTTTAAGCTATACATAAGAAAATCCCATATAAATAAAAAAAAAGAACAATTTGCCATAAATAGTAAGTCCTTCTTAATTATTGTGGGATATTTTTCATTAAAATTTACGGATAATAATATTTAAATTGGAAAAAAGAAAAGCCAAAGCCGACAATGAGGTTTGGTTGGTAGGAAAAGAGGAGGGCGGAAAGGAAAATTGGGAAACCCTAGATCTGATCGACGGACTGTCAACTGACGGACCTTACCTGTAATTATTTACTAAAATAGTCTGTTATTATTTTATAAATATTCATTTATTTAATTTTAAGGATATAATTGAATATTCATAAATAGAATAGGGATAAAATAACTGTTCAGGTAATCTGACTCCGGTGAATAGCCACACGCAGTTTCACCTCAAAAATCGAAACACCGGCATGGGCCCCACCCCTTCTGACACAAAGTCATTCGACAACTTTTGTTCCTCTGTCAGTGTGTCGCGTTCCTAACGCCCCGAAGCGCGTGGTGAATCGATCGTGTTATTTTCTTCATGGCTCTGCAATTTACGCTTCTGGATTAGTCCAAAAAAAAAAAAAAAAGAAGAAATCTTTCTGGATAACTCGAATCCTCGTAATTGTAGGTAATACGTTGTTGACTAATTATCTGTACCTTACGTTGTAATATAGGATTGTTCGAATGTTCAGCAAGTTCAAATGCTATTTGTTGAGGTCGGTAGTGTTAGGTCCAAGTTCAGGCTCGAACACAAACGGTCTATTAGTAGGTGGAAACCTCCCATGCACAAGTAGAGATCTACGTAAAGACTTAAACCTAGCATCTATTTCATATATAAGGTACTACTTTACCACGATAGAGGTACGAGACTCGGAAATCCTAATTCTCTTGATTCACTAGCCTCAAAACTCTTTAAAAGGACCAACTTGAGCGTCGAAGGGATTTATCGGGAAACAACCCCCGACGTACTTTTGTTATTTTGCAAGAACTTTCAAATCGGAGTCAACCAACTTCATGGATCCAATCGGTAGCTCACAACTTCACCAGAATTCGGCTGAATCACATACAAGATCGTATACATTTTATTTCCTTCGTTGGAACACATCAAATTTGAGATCAAGATTTATCGACCTGAAAGAAGAAGTGGGCTGGTCTGTTCCCGGCTTAAGAGTTAGATCAAAAGTAGAAGTAGGTTGTCTTCAACTTCCAAAGGTAAATAAGAAAAGAGAAGTGAGATGTGTAGACGGCAACATTGACAGCTTCAGCTGATATCGTCATTGTCGCATAGTTTGACGTAACCCTACACCATCGTAGGAGATGGCAAAGAGTCCTCTACCAATATTCTATTCTTGTTAATAATCTAAAATATACAAAAACACATCCAAGCCTACACTAGTCTCAACCCTCCCACTTCAGAGAAATTTAAATTAATTAAATAATTTTATTCACTTTCCATGCTTAATAATTGCTTCACTAATTTCAATATCGCGAGAAATTGGGTTCTTTCATCTCATCTCGTAATCATGCAAACTCTGATCTACTGTTTCACGTGCTATACAATGAAGAAACCACGTCTTCAAATTTCTCTGCATTACTTGGGACCACACCCCACAATCTCTCCAACTCCTGAATGGCATTGCTGTAATAATCATCGAAACCCAAGGTCAAACTCTTCGTGTCCCTTACGATAAAAGCTTGTCGTTTCTCGGGGGGATCTGGGATGGGTTAAAATGGCTGTCCCGACTTTTTGCACTCTGTTTCTGATCTCAGCCTCCACCGCAGTTCCTGTCCGTTGGATCTGTCATTGCGACGCCCGCATTGCAGATCACGATAAGTTAAGCTGTACTCGACTGTAGAAGATTACTCCTGGAGTGGTACGACAGTTGTCAGCTGGAGATTCCGCGCCGATAAACTCGACAAAATGTAGCCGGCTTCGTGGGGACCACATGGTGTAGATCTTATAGATAAGCAGGTTGTCGTATTTCAAGAACTTATCAGTCGCAGAGCTTATCATGCTATAAGTACCATAACTTATCCACCTGTTTCTGTCTCCTCTCAGCTATAAAAATCACCATTTCTGCAAGGTTTAGATGCTCTGTTACATATAATGGAACCATATTTTTTTAGAGAGAGAAAATATAGATAGACAAGGGCATAAAGTTTTTGTTCCAAATTCTAGAGTGAGAAAGCTGTGTTCTTTTTCTAGGGGAGAAAGCTTCTCTCAGCTCTCTCTCTTTCTGATCTCTGCTTTTCTTTACCAGGTGGCTTTCTTAGAAATCTCTCTTTTTGCTTTTGCTATAGAATCCATCACTTTAATATCTTTGGATTGTTTTTTAAAAATCTGGGTTAGTTTCAATTTTTCCTCTGAAGCTCTTTTTAGCTTGACTTCCCTTCATCTAATTTCTTTCGGGGCTTGTTCATTTTTGGGTTTTGCATCTTTTATTCCCACATATGATAAAAGCTGCTTTCTTTATCTCTTTGATCCCAGAAAATATCAAGAAACCCTACTTTTTGAACTTTTTTTTGGAAAGGAATTATCTTTAGGCTTGGGTTTTCACTTGGACGATCTTGTTATATGCTTTTTTGCCTAATAATTGTGCGGGAAATGCGGGGTTTTGGTGTTTTGTTGCGTATATCTTGAAGATGGTTAAATGATCTGGTTTTACGTATACTACTGTGTTTCGCGGTATAATTTTGCATATTTGTTCCTTAAAGCATTCTCTTGTTTATAGCTGACCCTTCATGTGTTCTTTTAGGTTACAGATCTAGTGCCAATTTTGGTTATAACCGTAAATTGCAAGCGAAGACGGGTCGTTTAAGATGTCATCTCTCAGTAGAGAGCTTGTGTTCTTGATCCTGCAGTTCCTTGATGAGGAAAAGTTCAAAGAGACTGTTCACAAGTTAGCTCTTTTCACATTTAAGTTTATCGTATTTTGTCATTTTTTGTTGTTTCGCTTAATAATTGCTATAATTGTTATTTATTAGCATATTATTGCTGGTGAAGTGACAACTTTCTGTTTTTGACAATATCAACTGATGGGGGCGCTGATTCGTTTTGCTTCAAATGTCATGTAGGCTTGAACAAGAATCTGGGTTTTTCTTTAACATGAAGTATTTTGAGGACGAAGTGCATAATGGTAATTGGGATGAGGTGGAGAAATACCTATCCGGTTTTACTAAGGTTGATGATAATCGATATTCAATGAAAATCTTTTTTGAGATAAGGAAGCAAAAGTATCTGGAAGCATTGGACAAGTAAGATTGTATCATCATTTATCAGTTTATCTTCAATGAAAGCTTTTCTGCATCTGGATGAAAGTATTTGTAATTTTTGTAGGCACGATCGGTCAAAGGCAGTGGACATATTAGTCAAGGATTTGAAAGTGTTTGCTACATTTAATGAGGAACTTTTCAAGGAGATCACTCAACTTTTGACACTGGAGAACTTTAGGTACTGGGATTGCTTCTAGAAGCATTAAAGCTTTGTGCTTGAATATAACAAATTGCAACCATATCCTGAATGTTTCTATTCATAATGTAGAGAGAATGAGCAGCTATCCAAGTACGGAGATACAAAGTCTGCAAGAGCAATTATGTTGGTGGAGCTTAAGAAACTCATTGAAGCGAATCCCTTGTTTCGTGATAAATTGCAGTTCCCTAGCCTTAAAAATTCTAGGTTACGGACTCTCATTAATCAAAGGTAATCCTTGTAAGAGTGCTGGAACTTTTTGAATTGCATGCGCTTTATTTTAGCACTTGTATGCTTGGATATTTTTGCATTGGAATGTTGGTAGTCAATGAGGTTTTTGGTTGAAGTAATAGAATTACAGAAAACCTTTTCCCTTTTTTAATACAGAATTTAAATAATGAAATTTTGTCAACAATTTATGATTGGCGTTCTGTTGCCACTTCCATTAGTCAAACAATATTCTAACTGAAATATTCGAACTAATTCAATTCATGGACTTTATGCATTGAAGTTAGGTGTGTAGAGACTTTTTGCTCTCTGAGGATCGCATATCATTATCGCTATGCTTAGGGTAAGTGACTATGTTGTGTGCAAATGAATGACTTTGTTTATCAATTTCAGCTTGAATTGGCAACATCAACTATGTAAAAATCCAAGGCCAAATCCAGATATAAAAACCCTCTTTGTGGATCATTCATGTGGGCAGCCAAATGGTGCTAGGGCGCCATCTCCAGCAAACAATCCACTGCTTGGATCGTTACCAAAAGGGGGTTTTCCTCCCCTGGGTGCACATGGGGTGGGTTATCCCGCGGCTTCTTATCTGAATGTGCTTTGTAATACTTTCTTATGTTATTGTGCTTGAATTTATCCATTCAGCCATTTCAACCTGGACCAACGCCAGTTCCAGCACCCCTTGCTGGTTGGATGACTAGTCCTTCTACTGTAACACATCCAGCAGTTTCTGGAGGAGGAGCCATAGGTCTTGGCGCTCCATCAATCCCAGGTGCTCCTTCTTGTGCTACAAAAGTCTTAAATACGCATGCATGATATGGTTAGAATTGCATCCAGCTACATGGTTCTCTTTGTAACATCAGATATGTTTTGTTGTCTTGAATAGCTGCTTTGAAACATCCTAGGACACCTCCAACTAACCCTTCTGTAGACTACCCATCAGGAGATTCAGATCATGTTGCAAAAAGAACAAGGCCTATGGGAATTTCTGATGAGGTGCGTGTTTTGTTCTTACTGATTCGATTATGGACACCTGTTGCCATGCTTTAAGGCTTTTGCTTCCAAATTTACATTTATTATTGTTTTTCAGGTGAACTTGCCGGTCAATGTCCTACCTGTATCATTTCCTGGATATGGTCATAGTCAGGCTTTTAGTGCACCTGATGACTTGCCAAAAACTTTAGTGCGGACCTTGAATCAAGGGTCATCTCCTATGAGCATGGATTTTCATCCAGTCCAACAGACTCTTCTTTTAGGTAATATATATTTCATTTGGTTGATATCATGTATCTTCTGATCCATCCTAGCCCAAAATTCACTTGTGAGTTTCCGTTAATGTTTTTGCTATAGTTGGTACCAATGTGGGTGACATTGGCCTGTGGGAGGTCGGTTCCCGAGAACGACTGGTCTTGAGAAACTTTAGAGTTTGGGATGTTAGTGCATGTTCAATGCCTTTGCAGGTATTTCCATTATGGTTAGGACACTTGGTTGATGAATGATTTAATAATCCTTCATGTTTTGAGATTGGTACTCTTGTTCTAATTCAGACAGCTCTAGTAAAAGATCCCGGTGTCTCTGTTAACCGTGTGATTTGGAGCCCTGATGGTTCATTATTTGGTATGCTACATATCTATTAAGAGCAGTATTGTTAATGTTGTAGAATGTGGAATAACTTAAGGGGTGCAGAAGATGCTTTAATGATGTTTAATCTTGTTTCTAATGACAGGAGTTGCATACTCAAGGCATATCGTACAATTATATGCTTATCATGGGGCTGAAGATGTCAAGCAGCACCTTGAGGTAACCATGTGATTAACTTGTGCAAGATTAAGAATGCTATTATTGTATGTCAAATGCAAAATAACACTTAAGGTTTTGATGTAGATTGATGCTCATGTTGGTGGAGTTAATGATCTTGCATTTTCAACTCCAAATAAGCAACTTTGTGTAATAACATGTGGTGATGACAAAACCATCAAGGTTGGTTAGTTGTGATAATTATTTAATTGTTTTTTTTTTGAAATTGATAATTATTTAATTGTTGCAAACATTAAACATCACTAGTATTTATTTATTCTCTAATCACAGGTGTGGGACGCTAATACTGGCCAGAAGCAGTATACCTTTGAAGGCCACGAGGCTCCTGTTTATTCTGTCTGTCCTCACCATAAGGAAAACATTCAGGTAGCTTACTCATTATTAGATACATTTTAATTTTCCATGATTTTCAAGCTTTTCATGTGTGTTCCTTCTTAAAACTTTGCTATGGGAGTATCTGGCCATGCTTGACTTTCTTTTCTACTTTTTTTATCAGTTCATCTTTTCGACGGCACTAGATGGTAAAATAAAAGCATGGTTATATGACAACCTGGGATCTAGAGTTGATTATGAGGCTCCTGGCCGCTGGTGCACAACTATGGCCTACAGTGCTGATGGCACAAGGTTAATATACTATGACGATTATGTTTGTGAAATGGGTCTTCTGTTGGTTATTTATGCATGGTGTAACTTACAAAATTTTGGTTTTGAACATTTGGTTCTGGTTGGATAATAGACTTTTTTCGTGCGGGACTAGTAAAGATGGGGAGTCGCATATAGTTGAGTGGAATGAAAGTGAAGGTGCTGTGAAACGGACGTATCATGGTTTCCGCAAACGGTCTTTGGGGGTTGTGCAATTTGATACGACAAAAAACCGATTTTTGGCTGCTGGGGATGATTTCTCCATTAAGTTTTGGGATATGGATAATATTCAACTTTTGACATCAATAGATGCTGAAGGAGGCCTTCCAGTAAGTTTTTAGGTATATTTGCTAGAGATTCTTGTAGCAATGATGTACTCACTCTTGACATTATTCATTTTTAGGCGAGCCCACGTATCCGCTTCAACAAGGATGGAACTCTATTGGCTGTTTCTGCCAATGATAATGGGATTAAACTGTTAGCAAATACAGATGGTATTAGGTTACTGCGCACATTTGAGAATCTTTCTTATGATGCTTCACGAGCATCTGAAGCAGTTGCCAAGGTAACATTGTCACATATTAGTGGAGTAAAATATCTGATTAAGTGTTAACTAATTTGTGTTTTCTCCTGCAGCCTACTATTAACCCAATCTCAGCAGCTGCTGCAACTAGTGTTGGACTTGCAGACAGAGGCACATCAGCTGTTGCTATTACTGGAATGGTGCGTGCTTGTGCTGCATGCTTTTTCTTGTGTGCCAGCACTGAGATTTCTGTGTCATGTCAAATACTTATTATGTGAAAGATAGATATTTTAGAACGTATCTGCTTGTTTCTTATTGTCTTTGTTGCCGAAAATATTATCATTTTGCTACCTTTAGGTGTATAACATGCGTCTTAGCCACAGTTTATCTTCTCAAGTGCTATTGACAAGCAAATTTATTTTGGCAGAATGGAGATGCCAGGAATTTAGGAGATGTGAAACCTAGAATAGCTGAGGAACCCAATGACAAATCAAAGATATGGAAGCTCACTGAAATCAGTGAACCATCTCAATGCCGATCCTTGAGACTTCCTGAGAACTTGAGAGTAACAAAGGTATAATAAACTATTAAATCCACTGCAACTTCCCATTTATTTTCATGGATCCAATGTTGCTAATTAAGCCTTTTCATCCTTCTGCCTCTTCAATATGCTAACAACTATTTTTCGCTGTCTTCCTTGCCAACCTTTTTGAAGATATCAAGATTAATCTATACAAATTCAGGTAATGCTATTTTGGCATTAGCGTCAAATGCAATTCATTTACTGTGGAAATGGCAGCGAACTGAACGTAATGCTAGTGGCAAGGTATTGGGACATGCAATTTAATTTTTACAATTTGGGACTTATGTATCAGTGAGGTTTTAAGAGGCAATGCATCTGAACATTCTACTATTCATACCTGTAGGCTACTGCCAGTTTTTTACCTCAACTATGGCAGCCAACAAGTGGCATTTTAATGACAAATGATGTTGCCGACACCAATCCTGAAGAAGCTGTGGCCTGCTTTGCACTTTCCAAAAATGATTCTTATGTGATGTCAGCATCAGGAGGAAAAATTTCTCTTTTCAATATGATGACATTTAAGGTGTGCATATATTGTTGGTTTTAAGTTTATTTACATGAAAATAGCCAATAAAACTCATTTTCCTTTGGCAAATTGCAGACGATGACAACTTTCATGCCTCCACCACCAGCAGCAACATTCCTTGCTTTTCATCCTCAGGATAATAATATTATTGCAATTGGCATGGATGATTCTACAATCCAGATATACAATGTTCGAGTAGATGAGGTATAATTGCTCTGCAGGTTTTCCTCTTCCAATTTCTCTTGAGGAGCAACACATAATTCTGTTTTCAATGAGACAGGTCAAGAGCAAGCTCAAGGGTCACTCTAAAAGGATTACTGGACTTGCCTTCTCTCATGTGCTGAATGTGTTAGTTTCTTCAGGTGCCGATGCTCAGGTAATAATTATAGTCATCAGTTATCAGATGATCATTGTGCTATCATTTTTTCCTATTGCTTTAGTGTTACTTGCGACTCTCTTGACATCTGTATTTATTTTCTCAAAGTACATGTTGATCGATGCTAATCACTTCCATGTCTCCTATTGTTCTAGTTCTTAATTGCTTTAAAGTAGTTTACTGTCTCCCCAGGATCACAGGTAAATTATTTTTTGGGAAAAAGTTGTGGACCTATTAACTCTGTAGTTCAGACTAACTTAAAATTTCCTAAAGTTGAATGCATTATGCTGTTGCTTCTTATTTATTGAATGATGCAGCCAGTATGCAAAAAAATTCTCTAACAGTTAACTCTTCTTCTTTCCAGCTTTGTGTATGGAACTCTGATGGATGGGAAAAGCAGAAGACAAGACCTTTGCAGGTTCCAGCTGGAAGGACTGCAGGGGTACAGTCAGACACACGTGTACAATTTCATCAAGACCAGTTACACTTCCTAGTTGTACATGAAACTCAACTCGCCATATATGAGACTACAAAGCTTGAGTGTGTAAAGCAGGTACCTTTTGTATTAAAATCACTGTATGTTGCAGTAACATCTCAATTTCATGTTCTTATTTGATGCTTTCTGGATGTTAGTGGGTTCCGCGCGAGTCTTCTGCACCAATTTCTCATGCAACGTTCTCTTGTGATAGTCATTTGGTGTATGCCAGCTTCTTAGATGCAACTGTTTGTGTGTTTAGTGCTGCAAGCTTAAATCTAAGACTGCGCTGTCGAATAAATCCTTCTTCATATCTTCCAGCTAACATCAGGTAATATTCTTAGTCCTTAGTTTAATGCAAATCTATTTAGATATATATCCAGAGTTTGTTTGAATAGTATGTTTCCATATCAGCTTTCACGATTATGTGTAAAATTTGTCAATTCTGATAACAGCAACCAATAGACATTCTGGTTATTTTGTGGCTAGTTTCGTAAGTGAAACACTGAATATCTGAAGTTTTCTCACTCTGCTTTGCTGATGGAAACACTTTGCTGTAATAATGGAAGTACATCGGCATTTGGCTGTTTCTGTTCATGGAATTGTTGTTCTCCCTACGTCTAAATTGTTTCAAACTTGTTTTGTGTATTCTTTAAGAGATGCAGAGAATCAAGAAATGATGGATAGAATGCTGGTTGGTATCTTTTTCCTCCAAGGCGATATCCCAACAACAATAAACATATTCTAAAATGCTCCTTGCAAACATGTTGACCTATTATATCATATTATATGAACTCATATACCATATCTTAAATCAAGTTGTATTTGTCTTCCATGCATTCACATCCGGTGGTTGTTACTGTTTTACTTGGTATTAGTCACTTGTTCTCACTGATGGCCAAACTTTGACACCTTACTGTATATTGAACTACAGCTCTAGTGTGCATCCGCTCGTTATTGCTTCACATCCACATGAACCAAATCAGTTTGCATTGGGACTATCAGATGGTGGGGTTCATGTCTTTGAGCCCCTTGAATCTGAAGGAAAATGGGGTGTGCCTCCACCTGCTGAGAATGGGTCAGCAAGCAGTGTTCCAGCTACTCCTTCTGTTGGACCTTCAGGTTCAGATCAAGCACAGAGATAATCTTAAGGCCAGAGTACGAGTTCTTTTACACACTTGGCTTGCTGGCCTACTCCTAAGCTAGGTATGCATTGCATTGGGATGATTAGTTAAGTATGAGTAGGCTATCATATTTATGATAATTCAAAAACTTGGATTACCTTAGATCATCAGGATAAACTTGTTTCAGTGCATTGATTGGAGAAACATGTTATTGCCATGTATATAACATTGCTTTAGATACTTACTAGCAAACTTATCACCCTCACGACTTGAAATTGGCTTATCCAAGTTTCTCCCTTCTATCAGTAATTTTCCCCAAGTATATAAGGGGGTTGTTAAACAGTGGTTTTGAAGCACCAGTGATTCATTCAACATGTGTACTCTTTTCTCATATATTTTCTTGAATTCTTTCCTTGTGCAGTTGGAGGTTCATGATATGTAATTTAGTCAGAGGAACAACTTTCAAAAGATGTAGATCTAGCATGATCTGTCAGATACTATGTAAGGTAAATGCTTTAGTACAACTACTAATAGTTAAATGTTTTTTGCCCCCTGGGAATTTACTAAAGGAAGAATTTATGTATTCTTTTTGTGTTCTTTTTCAAGTGATGAGTAGTCTGATGTGTTTCTTATTTCGCTATCGACCCGTGGTTTTCATCGAGACAAGCAGTCATTCTCTATTTTTTGGCATATCCGAATTTACCTCTTCCATTCTCATTCTTCTATCCCGGGAATTTCAGACATGAAATCACTTCCGAGACAAGGTGTATTCCAGGCTCTTACCAACATAGATTTCTCCTCCAATTTCTAACCATCAACTTATATAATATGATTTACTTCATCAATTGGTAGACAGGCGCCAATGTAAAAGTAAAGTCTTCTACTTCTTTGATTCACTGGGAAGGCATATGTAGATTCTTATACAATGCATCACCTGTAATTTTCTCGTGCCAGTTTGGAAGTATTACTGAAGCTGTAAAAAACGCATGCCCAACAAAATATGGAACTTGGAACCAAACTTGATTGTTCTCTCAGGACAAGCTATAGAATTGCTTGTTGGGTTCCAAACTAAGCTGCTTCTTAATAACCATGTACCTGGATACGAGACCTTAACTCTTCATGACATCATCAACAGCCTAGATTAATCGTAAACTAATATTTTGGTGTAAATATCAGCCAGTTTCACGTACTTTATACTGCATGGTTCCATCAACAGTGTCGTGTAGGGGGAGTTATAGACTACTGCTACAGATAAACAGCCAAAGACATCATTTCATGCCTCCGTGAACCCGAAGGGAAAGAGATTAGACAACAACGGTCAGAGAAATAAATAGAAAAGCAGTCTCATGAAATATCATCATTTAGTTAAATCACCAAGTCCTCACAAGGGACCACCAAAACGTAATATCATAGACAATTTGAAGTAACCAACTTGTTTGAAAAGACATGGTCATTGTAGTTTCTGATTTCAGCCTTGTAGTTGAAGGGATTTCGAGTATGATGGATTTACATTGCGTGGAAATTGTGAATAAGCATAAATGCTTGAGATTTGACGATGATGACATTGAAATGTGCTAGGAAAAGTACAAAGAACAAGCTAAATCTACGCTCTAGTGTTTGATTCACATATGTATCTTTTTTTCTTGGCAACTTGTGTATTATTTTTCATACAATAATTACAACTCATGCTTATAAACCTATATTATATTCCAAATCTCTTAAAAATAAAAGAATCACCATCTTTGCTTTCTATATATAAGAGATAGGAAACAATCTTGACTTAGATATTATAACCCTAATCTCAATCCATTGCCTAGCTATCCGATATATGATTGATGGTTATCCTCTGGTATGTTTCTACACAATTATAACTTTAAATTATTGTATCTTCAATTGGTATTTCAAATTAAGTTTGATACAATATTGACATAATCTTCTAAGCCGAACACAATTATGAAGGCATCATGCTCGAGTTCCCTTTAAATTTCAATTTCCTTTCATCTATTGCATGACATTACCATTTGATTGTATATACATTACAACAAAGTTGACTCTTGCTACATTTAAAAGTTAGGTTTTGGCGATAATTTTTAATAAGCTCACGATGTTTTATAGAATTGTCGCTAAATGGATGTCTTTGGGGACCATTTATTGAAATCGTCGAAAAAGAGTTGACCTTTCGACGCTTTAAAATTTTCGTCACCAAAGGCTAATCGTTGCAAGTTTGACTTTTGGCGAAAATTTTTTTAAATCTTCACCAAAAGTTGAAGTAATTATAATTTTGAATTAATGCAATCAAACTCTATAAATTTGTTTAAATCTATAGATTTATATACAAATGATTCTTTAATAATGCCTATTTTACATAATACACCTATGTTCATATAACTATTTCATGAAAATATAATGAAGCATCTAAAAATTGTAAAATGTTTTCAAAGTTTTAAACATATTGTTGAAAAACAAATTGTAGGTAATTTAAATCTTAAAAAGTAAATATTTTTTGGATATAAAAAGATAAACATACATAAAACTTTAATGTTAATAAGATCAAAATATCATAAATTTAAGTTGACTACTATTCTTAATCATTAATATTTATTAACAATAAAATAATAATACATATAAATTTTGAAATATGGTAAGCAATATAATATAATGATATTGGTAAGTAATACAAGGTTTTAATTAGAAGTTTAACAATTCTTATAAACAAGACAATAAATAAAGATTCACTCCTATTTCGTAAAAAAAAAAGAAATAATTATTTTTCTGAATTACAAGTGACATGAGACTTAGTAGTAAAGGTAAATGAGTTATCTGTATCTGGATTTTCAAGAAGGTTCCTTACATGTTCGAAGACATCAATTGAAATAGTCAAAGATCTTTCTTCAGGTGTTAGTTTATTAACATCCTCTTTCAACAACTTCTTAGCTTTAACTAAATTAGCAGAAGATACCGTGAACGATTCCTTAGATGTAGTATAAATCACTAAATTAAATGAACCGCCTATATGATGCGTTTCACCTAAGAAACAAACAGTATAGAACTTAAATAGCTAATTAATTCAAACGGTAACACATGCATACTTAATTGAACAAACATAGTTTTTAGAATCAACGACTGTTTCAAAACAACCGATTTTTCTAATCTTGTATAGATCATCCGGACATTCACCTCCCTTTTTATCTATGTTATCTTGAAGATTTGAGGAAGCTTTACACAACACATAGTATATATAATTTCATCTGATAGCTTCCTAACAGAAAATGAGATATAAATAATAAAGAAACAGAGATAATTCAAATGATACTAAAAATTTTAAAGAAGAAGATCAGCCATAAAAGGTAAGGGGTGATTAGTATTTGATGAGGATATTTGTTGTGCATCGATTTGTTCTTTATTAGGGAGAATTTTGCTATATTCCTCCCATCAAAACTCATTTCTTCTATAAAAAACTAGTCGTCACATTGACATCTTGTGATGAATTAAGGTTAACAGTTTTATTATGAAAAGTCAATAGAAAACTTCTTATTTGAATGTTCTAACATTCTAGCAATGTTAATTTTGCGATCTATTAACTGATACTACCTTATATAATAAGGTTGAGAATGTTAAGTGTGTATGTACTATGTTTAGGAGATACATAAACATCCCTCGCAAAAGTTAAATATGATTGCTTTCGTGTACATAAACATCCCTTGCAGAATCCTCTAATGTAAATAGTTTCCTAATAGTGATTTAGCTTTAATTTATGTTAATGATTAGCTGCTTAGTTTTGAGTAAGTTCATTGTATGGTTTCATCAAATATATTTTGAATAAATTTGCGTGTATGTTAAATTATTTAGTTTTTTAAGAATAAGAGTAAAAATATGTCAAATGGTTAAATTAGCTAGCATTATGCATTTTTATAAACTTTGATGATCAAATAATAAGATATTGTCAAATAAGTTTTAAGATTTTGAGTCATAAAAGATTGAAACATTCAAATCAATATATATTTCCTTTGAAGTCTATTGTCTTATATTATAATATTTCTCTATAACTTGCTTGGAACATTTCAAGACCTAATTGATATATGCATATATAAGAATAAAAAAGGCTATAAGAATAAAAAAAGGGTTTCATTGTTTTACAACCTGTAACTTAAAAACTCACCCCCAATTTTATATCCCTAGTTTGCTCCTTTGCCCCATAACCTTTTTCTTTTATTTTACAACTATATCACAAGCCAAATTCTCTATTTAAACATCCTTTCCTATTATGTTATGGTTCAAATTATTTTGTTTATTCATATATATATAAGGTAATAAAAAAAGAAAAAGTACTAAAGGTAGCAGCAAAAAATCTCAATGTGAGTCCATTTTTTCTTCATATGAAGCAATTAACCATTTCCAAGTGAGTTGAATATTATTGTTCCAATTTATAAGTTTATTACCTATATATGTTTAGATGCCTTGCTAATATTTCTGGTTTTGATCATTTTACTTTTAATTTTTATGTCTAATCATAACCTCAATACACGTTGAAGTAAAGTCCTTTTGACTTAAACATATGTATACTATAAGTGGTAGAGGTTTGGTGTAAAAGCAATCATATGGTAAATATGTACATAAACTTCCCTTGTAGAAATAACCTTGATTCTTTAACAGACCTTTCATCAAACAGTTATCAGGCTTTCCTTAAACAAGCATGGAAGGTAGAAAAAAAAGTCAACCCATACACATCCGACAAAGAAACAAAATTCACCATCTTCTAAACACAAACAAAAACAAAAACCATACGTCATAAGTAAAACACAAAACTCACATAAACTCCAAAAAGTAACAGAAAAATAGAGCACAATAGGGAGAGTTCTTGAAAATAAAAAAGAAGAACAGTACCAACACAGGACATGATGCTTCTTCGAAGGTGACGACCACAACAGAAGAGACGATGCTTCTTTGACTGTGAACCAAGAGAAAATATGACGACTTACATGAAAACCAAGAGAGCTTCATTTTGATGTTAATAAGTAATGGAAAATGATGTCATTTGTTGTTAAACAAAACGACTTCATTTTCAATCAATTCGGAAGAAATATACCTTTTGGCGACGATTCATAAAATCGTCCCCAAATAGTGCCCCGTTATCATTTGACTTGACCTTTGACGATGAAATTATATATGATATATATATATATATATATTATACAACAGTATCGAATTTATATATAATAAATAGAGGATTATGATTAAATAGACTAATATATTACATAAGTAAGATATGAGAAAATTTATCTATTATCTGTCCATTCATAAAT
>JANZLD010000005.1:8463982-8478491 GCA_026413575.1 Erythroxylum carthagenense | reverse complement strand
TAAGATAAAGGATTCGTTAAGCCCGCTATGAATTGGTTCGTATGAAAGTGTTATGTGTCGGTTGTTTGATTTTATTTTTATTTTATATTTTTCGATTTTATTTTTAAATTTAGTAAAAAAAATCGTTTATTTGAAATTTTAGTTTTAATTTTGGTTTTTGATTTTAGTTTATTCTAATTTAAAAAATTATGAAAATCATAACCTGTTTTTGTTTTACTATCATTTAATATATTATTTTATTATTTAAATTTAATATAAATTATGAATAATTTAATTTAATTTTATAGTTAAATTATATGTATTTAAATTTAAATAATTATTAATCAATATAATTAAATTAAAAATATATAAATGTTCAAATAAAATTTGATTTAATAATTAAAATATATTTCAAATAAATTATTTATTTTGCTAAAATAACATATATTAAAATAAATATTATAAAAGATTAAATAAATTATTTAATTAAAAATAATTTATCTTTAAGTTTTATCTAATATGTAATAAATATTACTACATAAACATTAACAAGTAATTTTTTTTTGTTTTTATTTAAAAATATAAATAACAAATTAAAAAAATTAAAAATTACAATAAAAAATAGAATAAAACTAAACGTAACCTAATTTATGCTTGATTAGCAGGTACATATGTATATTTTGTTTTTTGGCAGCTTGTGTATATATTATTTGTCATGCAATGATCTACACGTGAGATGTTTTACAACTCATGTTTATAAGCCTATTATTATATTTCAAATCTTTCAAATACATCCCTAGTAAATGCTGACTAGATCGATTTCCGAACAAAAGAATCACCATCTCAGCTTTGTTTTTTACAGGATAGGATAAGGATAAATGACGCACATTAGAGTCATCGTCACTTATTATACAGGAAGTCCAACTTAATTTTGTTTTTGATGCCTTTGTGGGGTCTTTTCTTTGTGGAGGAGGGAGAATTTGTACCATGGACGTATAAAATTGTAAGATTGTCATATTTTTAAAATTACCCGGCAAGATTATTACGCAATTAGTAACGAGAAAAGTCGATTTTTGTAGAAGTGTAAGGTAATAACAAGTATATATATATATATATATATTAAGATTTTTACTTATTTATTTTTTTAACCTGCATCATTATTATTTTATCATATCTGTATAAAAATCTTAAAAATAACCCTTCTATTATATAAAAATATAGCTACATATTATTAAACTTTTTAAATTTTATTTTACTACGAAACTTCGAGATATGATCACAAAGACCGATAGGTAGGAAACAATAATTTCGACATTATATCCTCAATCTCAATCCATTGCCTGGCTATCCGATATATGATTGATGGTTACTATCAAGTATGTTTCTGCACAGCTCTAATTTATAATTATTATATCTTCAACAGGTATAATAAATTAAATATATCAAGGCAAGACCTGTGCTGTGAGTATTAAGTCAAATTACTTATTTGACTAAATTAAATATAAACCGGCTAATTTCTAATCCGATTGGCTGATTTTTTCAGAAAAATCGGCAACATAGTGATATACTTTGAGAATCTGTCGATCTGACCCGCAGCAAGTTTTGACAATATGCACAGAACTTGCATTGATGCAGTTGAAGTTGTTTTCTGTTTTTTCTGAGAATTGCAAGTTGAAGTTGTTGATTTAAGAAAATTTTTAACTTTTAATCTTTTTTTTTTGCCAAAATTTTCATAAATTATATTTATATTTTATCTATCTTTTTATATTTTATGAAAAGTTTTATTTTAAATTATTATTGTTAAAAATAAATTACTATTTTTATTTATTTACTCTCACAAATAAATTATATTTATCAAAATTTAAGTTCTTTTTATCTCTTTATACTTTAACAGCAAATTTTAAAATTATTATTGTTAAAAATTAATTATTATTTTCATCATAAATTTGTTTATCACATTAAATTATTAATTAATACATATAAATAATTTTACTTAAGATAATTTAAAAATGTGTTAAAATATAATATTTAAACTGTAAAGAAGTATGTTTAAAAGATATTAAAAAGTTTAAATAAAATTATAGTTTTGTAATTAGTCTTTGTACATACTATAAGTTTTTAAATAAATGATAATATAAAAATACAATTTTTATTTTTATTATTATTCTAAATTTATGTTAAATTCAATCTTAATTTAAATTATTAGATTTATTACATATTAATAGTTATTATTAATGTATTTTTATTTTTATAAAATATTTTATTTTATACTAAATTTACTTATTCTTATAATTTTACTTTTTAATTTTTATAAGCTGATTTAATATAGGTTAAAATTTAAATTTTTTTTTGACGATTCAATATCCGGCCTGATTTTTTAAAGATTGCTTTTAAGCGTGACAGGATATAAGACAATGATAGGAGTTTTTGTTGAGATAAGTAAAAATATAAGAGAGATTCTTTATCGGTTCCTTTAAAATTAATCAACTTAATCATCACATCCTAAGATACTTAAAGGAAAAGAATGGTTAGCTTCCATTCCATGTGTGGTGATGATTAGTGATTGATTATCTTAATCTAAAACGTGAAGTGGGTGTGGTGATTAAGAACATTGCGTGTATTACTATTATTCCCCCAAAATAAAAAAAATTAAAAATAAAAAAAAGTGGGTGAAAGTGAACGCTTAAGGAGCGAAGAGAAGAATAAAAAAACAAGGGGCCGCGTAGAAATGAAATATAATTAAATAAGAACAAAAAGTGGGACCCACATTCCCCGCCTTCTTCTTCTTATCCACACCTTAAGTGTCACCTAACTCTCAGCACTACACTCCTTCCACTTCAACTGATGAGCGTCCACGTGTCGGGTGTCAGTTGGTCTAGTGTCTGGTTCGGTCACAGCCACCTCGTTCGCTGTCGTCGTTTTAGTTGGGCTCTCTAAGCACTTCTCATGTATGCTTTTGTTCTCTCTCTTTCTCTGTCTCTGTCTCGCTGCCCTCTCTTTATCTCAAGCTTTTTATCAAAATATCAGAGTGTGTGTTTGATTCCTTTATTGATCACGAAAGAGGTGAGAGATTATGAGTCTCATGGTTTTTCTTTTCTTTTTTTAATCGTTTTTTGGGGGTGTTTGTTTCCGGGTAAAACGGTTTCATTTCATGAAAAAGCGTTAGATGTTCTTTTCTTCACCCAATTATTTGCCTTTGCTCGTGCTATGTTGTCTTTGATTCTGTGTTTCGTGTGTACTATTTTATGAAGTTGGATTCTTTTCTTTTCCTTATTTTTTTTTTTAACTTTTGACGTTTCTTGGGAGTAAATTTTACTTCTGGATGATCTTTGCTTCTGTTTGATTCTGGGTATGTGTCAAAACAATGAAAACAGGACAAACATGGCAATATGGGTTTAGTTGGATAATGCTTGTTTTTCATTTAAAGCAAATCCCAAGTTTAAAGCCTTTGTTTGGCTTAGTAGGAGTTCACTAGGTCCTGGTGTTTCTTCACAAGAAGAAATTATTGGTTATTCTTTTCCACAAAGAAACGATCTTTATCGTAATGTGGAGTGACTACTTATCCTGCTGCATCTTTTTTATGTCTGCAGGGTGCAATAGGCTGCGTCTGAATTATGTGTAATTGAATCGATTAGTTATTGCCAGCCCCAGTTTTCTGACATTTGATTGATCACGAGATATTTCCTCGATGGGGGGAGCTTGTTCTAGGAAGCGAGATCAATTGGAGAACGAAGATAATTTACAGGGTGGTATTTCTAGAAGATACAGTAAAAGTTCGAGCTCTAAGTGGTTGGCAACATCATTTTCTAGATGTTACAGTGATTTACAAAGGGGACGTGGGAAATGTCCATCCCTTATGGAATTGTGTGTTCAAAATATATGCAAGGTACTCTCTTTCCTACTTGCTGATTGTTTCAGAACGTGGAAAATGTCAGGAATGGCTGATATTTTGCTCTTTTTACAGGATATAGAGGATCATAGTAACTTTTCCATGCTTCCAAAGGACATTAGTCAGCAAATCTTTAATGAGTTGGTGTATTCTCAACGTATGACTGATACTTATCTTAAGTGCTTTCGAGATTGTGCTCTCGAGGTAAGACTGTGCTTGATTTTTGGAAAGTTCATGCCTTTTTGATCTCAAAAAACGTTTCTCACGATATCTCTTATAAACAGTTACGTTTTTTTTTCCTTGCTGACCTGAATGGTTTTGGGGGGAGTTACGACAGGATCTTCATCTTGGGGGGTGCTCTGGAGTTAATGACAGTTGGATGGATGTCATCTCTTCACAGGGAACTTCTGCGCTTTCTGTAGATCTTTCTGGTTCTGATGTCACCGACGCCGGATTGATTCATCTCAAGGAATGCAAAAATCTTGAAGCCTTGAATTTGGATTATTGTGAATGTATTTCAGATATGGGCCTTACTCACATCAGTGGTAAACTTTTATCTGACCTGTTTTCCTTTTCATTTTTATTCATAGTAAAGTAATTTTCATGTTCAAAAAGATCACTGGCCCTACCCCCTCATAAAAAGAGAAATATGGAAATGGATTAGGAAGAAAGGGAACGGCAAAGTCAGTAAGAAAAGGAGTAATAAAGGCCTTGGTGAGTGTGGTACAATAATGTAAGCCTGAGACAACAGGAATGGCTGTGTCGTTCTGTGTTCAAAATCATTTAATTTCTCTTAACTAGCGGCTTTAGAAATGCAGAGATTGTCTTAATATTAGTTGGCACAAAATGGCAGTCTAATTAGTCTTGACCCACCATCAACTATATTGTTATCAAGGTTGACCATGTTGTGAAAGGAGAGTGAATGACTGTATGGTACCAGAGATGGGATTTTATGCTCAAAAGCTTTGTCTTTTTAACCCTTTTCCTATAAATTAGTTATTTGAGCACCATCAACTGCCACCATTTCATAGTTGTGTTGTCTAATGTAGATTTTTTTTTGTGCCTTGCAGGCTTCTCAAACTTGACAAGTTTGAGTTTTCGAAGAAACAATTTGATAACAGCAAAAGGGATGAGTTCATTGGCTGGATTAGTTAACTTGGTCAAGTTGGATCTTGAGAGATGTCCTGGTATAGGTGGTGGACTAGTTCATCTGAAGGGTAATTTTTCTCTTTAGGAAGTGCTGTAAAGTTACTATTTTTTATTGAATAACTTCCACACAGACACACAAGACCCAATTATTATCAGATAATAAAGCTAGACTGTTTATGTGGTTGGACTATTTCCAATGCCGTACTGGGATAAGACAATAGCTGATGTTTCAGCAATGCACTGGTTGATTTATTTTGTTTATGATTTAACAGGTTTTTCAAAGTTGGAATCACTTAATATTAAATGGTGTAACTGCATAACAGATGCCGATATGAAGCATCTTGCTGGTAATGTGCTTCTCTCTCTTTGTCACTGCATCTGCTGCTTCCCAACTGCGCCAAACACCCCCAGGGTCCAATAATTGCTTTAAGATACTTTTGAGATAGGCCTTAAGTGGTCTAAGAATTATAGAAATGCTTCTATATTTCAGTCCAACAGTTGTCTTTAAGAGAATATTTAAGCCACATGGTTTAAGAATTAGGTTAATGGAATACAAAATACAGGAAAGCTCATCTGGAAATTATGATCTGCTGTTGTTGTTTTTCCATTATTCTGTAGCTGAATTTTCCATCTTTTTAGCTATGCAGATTAATGGTTAACTTCTTTTCTTCTTCAGGATTGACAAACTTGAAAGAACTACAAGTTTCCTGCAGCAAGGTTACAGATATGGGCATCTCATACTTGAAAGGTACTTGGTTTATATATTGTCATGTGTGTGTGTGTGTTTCTGTTAAATAATTCTGGAGATATCATTGATATATTCTCAAACAGCTTGATCCTGATATTCTCTTGATCAGTCACTTGTATCAAATAGCATTAACATCCTATGTAGCTGTCAATCTATTTTTCAGTGAGCGACATTATTTATGTTCAGGTGGATTTTATGTATTCTAGTCCTCTATCTTCCAGATTGAGTGGGACATATTATTTCTTATTAACCATCTCTGAATCAGTAGCTTGCATTCCTTCCTCTGTTTACTTAATATCCCTTGAAATTTCAGTGGTTAAATCATTTCTCTAAATTGCAGGTTTGAATATGCTTAGTCTATTGAACTTAGAGGGGTGCCCTGTGACAGCTGCGTGCTTGGATTCTCTTTCAGGTTTAATTTTGACTCAGCTATGCAGCAGTTTTGTGATCAATGATACTTATTTTAATCAGTGCATATTGTGTGGTCACTTATGCATAAGTCTAAATTTATTTCTCATGTACATTACCTTTTACAGACCTTGTGAATTTTGAGGTACTTCTTTTTTCCTTGGTATCTGAGGCACTTCTTTGATGATGATGGACTTGATAATCTTAACCTATTTTCTGTCCTCTGTGCAGCTCTTGCTTCTCTGTTATATCTGAACCTTAACAGATGCCAACTTTCTGATGATGGGTGTGAGAAATTTTCCAGTAAGTTTATTGCATTTATGTAGTTCTAGCCACTTCTTTGCTAAACCTTGATAATATTATGTCCTTATTAAATTCCTTGGCCTTTTTTCCCAGAATTTAAAAAACTGAAAGTACTAAGCCTGGGCTTCAATGACATCACTGATTCTTGTTTGGTGCACCTGAAAGGTATTTTTTATATTAGTTTTATATCAGATTTTTGTTCCGAACTTAAAGATTGAAACATGTCAAAGACTTCCTATAAAAAATGTAGGGTGGAGAAAAAAATTGAAAGGACAAGTCTTACTGGCTTGTGATAGAAAGATTTTTCCAATTATAACATTTTAAAGCCTAAGAATAAAATTGGACTGACAAATTTCAACCCTAATTGAGAAATTCCCTTGACTGGAGACAGGTCCAAGATTTCTTCTGGTTTTGAATTCCTTGGTACTGTTAGTCAGCTTACACTTTATGTAGTTCATTAAAAACACATGTAAAGAACTCCTTGCCTCAGTAGCTACATATTAAATACTACGGTGACCAACTATTGTCCATGGCTTACCCATTGAACTTTACCAATACTTATGAACCAACTTGTGCCCATAATATTTCTCTCAAAGCCCTATAAACTGGAGATGCTTGCCAATCTTTTTGTAGTACATGTCGTCCTTCCTATGGTTCCATATTTCTGCAACTTAGTTAAGCATAACATAAGAGGGGAGAAGACTGGGGACAGCAATATTTGTCTTAGTTAATCTGAATTTGATGCTGCTATGACAGTTGATGATCAAAAATTTACAAATTGATCTTCTCTTATATCTTGTAAGCAGGTTTGACAAATTTGGAAAGCTTGAACTTGGATTCTTGTAGGATTGCTGATGAGGGGCTGGCGAATTTAACAGGTTAAATTAAAAAATTCCCCATATCTATTTTGCATATAAATAAGATAACATTTTCTTTTTCTTTGATAGCATTACTATTTCTCTTTCTCATTGCTGTTGCTCAAGGTAAATAGGCTGCCTTGCATGATTATATAGAGCATCTATCTGTCAAAATTTAGCTATTCACCATGCAAGTCCTGGAAGTTGATTTTATGTCATAATGTCAGAGTGACTGCTAAGAATCATTAAATAATTGAATTTTCCTGCAGCTGTAGATGTATCATCTCGAGCAGTTTGTGTATGGTCTCGGGACTGTGATGGCAGTTTCCTGTCTGAATGATCTGAACATTTAACTTTCTTCGTCATTTGTTGTTTATTTTTGGTGTTCATTACATTCATCAATTTTCTGATGTCACTTACAATGCCATAAAGCTTTTGCACTTCTTTGCTGTCTTCTTTTCTTGCATGCTCATATTCTTTGTTTATTACTGGTAGTTATAATTTTGCATATGCTGTTTGTTACTATAGGTCTTAAGCGTTTGAAATGTTTGGTGTTGTCGGATACTGATGTTGGGAGTAGTGGTCTCCGCCACCTTTCTGGTAAGAAATCCGCTTTTTGTTCATAGGATGGTAAATCAATAAACAGTTAGTTTGCTTTTTGATTAGCACAGAATTGTAGATCCATTCATTCCATTTGGTTCACTTGGTTGCTTTTAGCTTTGACTTTGAGAAAGCTGATTTTAGTAAACAGAATCACATGAGTTGGCAGAATTATAAATGTTGTTCTGGTGTTAGTTTATTCTTATTAGCGTCGTAAGGCACGGTGAATTTCCCTTTAGCACTGTGAGAGAAGGAATTACACGTGTGCAATTTGATTGCAACACTGATGTGGGTTGTTGTATGTTTTCTCAATGACTGCCATGAATCATCTGTTATACTAAAACAGCTCTTCACTGTAGGCTTATTTGGGGTTAAAATACTGGAACTCTTGTATCTTGTTTAAGCTTTTTCATATATGATTGAAGGTGCAAGGATAGTCGTGTTGATATTAATGAAAATTGAGGTAGGTGATCAATTCTTTTTGAGAAAAAATTTATACAAGTAATTTTCATGATGTTAGTTGCTTCACACATACTTTTATGTTCTGTTTTGTACCGATCTGTTTGCCATTAATCCTTGGTTGGTCGTGGTATTGGTATGCTTAACATTAATATACTCTTTTGCATGTTTTTTATTTTCAGGTTTGACTCGCCTGGAAAGCATAAATCTGTCGTTCACTATGGTAACGGATGGTGGTTTAAGAAAATTATCTGGATTGTCTTCTCTCAAGTCTCTTAATTTGGATGCCCGACAAGTTACAGATACAGGTCTTGCAGCCCTTACAAGTAAGTTTTGTGTTTAGGTTTATGGTGCATTTGGATTCTTTTGATTTTTCAATCCCTTGAATTTAATTTGCTCAAATGGTTTTAATTTCTTCATCTATGAGATATTTGATTTGTAAAACTTCCGGATTGAATATGTTGCCTGTCATTGATATGTTTGCTCGTGGTAATTGTGGCCTTTTGGGAGAATCGATGACTTTATCTTTGATGCACTTACTAGCCCAAGTACATCTGAAAATTCTTAAATTGGCTAGTTTTAAATAGCCTCATCTAAAGTTCCCTTATTACTTTTCCTCTGCATGTCTGTCTATGTATCTGTTTACACAATGAAGCCTTAACATAGCGAATTGCAACAGGTTTTCTGTTATTAGTTCTTATGAATTGCATTCGATAATATTTTTTCTTGGGAATGTTTTTGACATCAAATCCTGAGGGCAGAATCTACTTATTGGATTGAGGAAAGGGGCAATCGAAATTAAATTAATATTGTCTAGAAATAAAGACAATCGAACCTACAGTGAAATACCTGTCAAGTTTTTACAGCGTGAACTGTAATTTTGGAGGTCTGCCCCTGATTGTTTTTGTTGTCTGAAGCGTGTCAAGCTCTCCTTTCTTCTCATGTCAATATTTTAACTTCCAAGTGATTTTTAGATTTCTTGTCTGCTTTTCTTATATCTTCTAACAATGATCATTGCATTTTTTTTTTCTCAAGCTAAGTTCCTGAGCTGCAGTCCTGTAATTTGTCAGTATGATTACTAAATGTTTTCGACACACTTTTTGTAATATCTGGCTTTCTTTATACAGGTTTGACTGGGTTGGTACATCTGGATCTTTTTGGAGCTCGAATCACAGATTCCGGCACACACTATTTGCGAAGTATGTGATATAATGATGCAATCTAGTAGAAGAAATGTTAAATTATTTCTTGTGCTGCATAATTCATTTCTTTTACTTCCAACTTTCGAATTCAAGAGCAAATGTGTTTCCTGGATGTCCTTGCCTATTACTGTTGTGTTTTTTTTTTGACTTGAAGAAGTTTGCTTTTGGTGTAGATTTCAAGAATCTGCAGTCCTTGGAGATATGTGGTGGAGGATTGACTGATGCTGGCATCAAGAACATCAAAGATCTTTCTTCCCTGTTGCTACTAAATATATCCCAGAACTGCAACCTGACAGATAAAACCTTGGAATTTTTATCTGGTTTGTTCAGCACGTTGCTCTATATTTACTTGTGATCATTATGATTAACAAAATGTGCGAAAACAAAGATCAACAAACCGGAGAGCAAACCCTGAAGGAGAAAAACTCGTATCTATTGATTGCTCTAGTGTCATTGAATGTTAAAGGTGCTACAGAATTTTAAAGAGTTATTGCAGAGTTACCTTGAAACGGCCACAATCACATAATGTTAGATTTGTTTAAAATCTCTTGTACTATGCAAGCATCATAATACATGTTTCTTCTATAAATGTGCAGGGTTGACGGGATTGGTCTCCTTGAACGTTACAAATTCTCGTATAACCAGTGCAGGTTTACGACATCTGAAGCCACTGAAAAACCTGAGGTCTTTGACCTTGGAGTCTTGCAAGGTTACTGCCAGTGACATCAGGAAGCTTCAATCAACTGATCTCCCAAATTTGGTTAGCTTCCGGCCGGAGTAGTTGGTGGAGGCCGTATAATCGTACATCTTGTAAATAACTCCTTGTGCAGGAGGATCTGAGACAAAACATTTAGACTTGTCTGGAATTGTACATAAAACACTTGAAGGGTTGGTTATGGGAGGCTTAAGGAGTATCAACGCTTAATGTGAAGCTAAGAAATTGTATATAAGCTTCCGAGGCATGGCATGGCATGGTCATTCTTCACTCTTTCACCATGAATGTTTGTACTATGTGAAGCCCAATTAGTGCTCTTCTTATGCATTCTGCTTGCTTATTAGAATGTGCAAAATTAATTTAGTTCATGAACTTGCCAAAACTTCATCCTTTCTTATTAACTTGACTGTAATTAAATGATAATAAATATCTGAAGAAGAAGAAGAAGTAAATAATAGGGAAAAGAATAAATAAATAAATACAAATAATATTTATGATAAAAATACAAATAACAGTAAATAATAATAAGGTAGGTAGGAAATAATCTGATATATACTTGATAAAAATTTATTTAATGATTTTAATTAATTAATATTACAAAAGTTTTTAATTAACTTGGAAAAATATGTTTCTTATGATAAAAAAGTATTTGATATTTCCAATCTAAAAATCCATACACTACGCACTAAAAAATCTAATACCCCCAAGGCCCCCACAAGGCTTCTCCTGTCTTCTACAATCTTCTCCGTTACAATGGCTTCTTCGCTGTCAGTAGACATAGCCACCACTTTCCTCTCCTCAACCTGCCGCCGCCGCTCCAAGCAGGCGTTGGACTCCCGACTACAAGCCGCCGTTCTTCCTTTTCTTCCATTTAAGACGCAAACACCTCACTGGTCGCTCTCCGTTAGGGCCGAGTGCTCGTTTAATTCTCTTCGTTTCTCCAACAACTCCGCTTCCACTCTCCGCCGGCGGTTCTGCAGTGCCACAACCACTTCTACATCGCTGAGTGAGGACTCCGACTTGGCTACCAAAATTCCTCCCGATAATCGCATTCCCGCCACCATCATCACTGGGTTTTTGGGGTCTGGAAAGGTACGATCTTTCTTTTAATTTTTTCCAAATTTTATATTTTTAGATATTTAATTTAGAGTAAGTACGTCGTTTGGAAATGGGAACGCTTTCCAAATAATGCCTGGCTTGTGGTCTTTTGCCAAAGATCAGTTTATGATCAAAGTACGCATGTATATCACAAGTTTCTTTTGTTACTCTTTAATTTTTTTTAATCCAACTGTGAACACGTGATGGCATCAAAATAACCTTCTGGGAGTTAAAGAACGGTCCTTCAGAAGTTTGAGCTGACCAAAATTTCCATTTTTTGAAGTAGGGATTTAGCGAATGATTATTGTGAAATATGCAGCTCAATGTCTAATGAAAAGGGCAGTGGCTGCATGATTATCCTTTCTGTGTTTGTTGTTAGGATTTAGAGTTTGTTTTGCGATGGTTGTTTGCTCATTTATTTTTCGTTTGCTTGTGTTGTCATGCTGTGTTGTTATCAACAGACAACATTGCTCAACCATATCTTGACTGCAGAGCATGGAAAGCGCATAGCTGTGATTGAGAATGAGGTATAGTATTGAATTTTAAATGAGTTTGTAATTGCTTTAGCGTTATTTCATTTTGATTTTTCTCTGCTACCTGATATTCTTTTTCTTTAAGGGGGCAGTCACTTTGGGTTGTAACCTCAGCTGTTTTGATGAGGGGGTTTTACATGGCAGTTGAGACTGACTCGCTGGGTGAAAATATGATTTCGTGAGACATTAATAGTACATGTTGGATAATTGTTTAACATGCAGTTTGGTGAAGTTGACATTGATGGTTCTCTGGTTGCTGCAAAAACAACTGGGGCCGAAGACATTGTCATGCTGAACAATGGTTGTCTCTGCTGTACAGTGAGGGGTGATCTTGTAAGGATGATCTCAGAACTGGTTGAGAGAAAGAGAGGGAAGTTTGACCATATTGTTATAGAGACTACTGGTATGGAATTAATCTGACAAATAGGTTCACATTATGGTTGTCAATTGGAAATAATCTTTATTACTTATTTCTTTTCCTCTCACCCTAGCTTTTGTAACTGAAGAGCATCTATTTTATTAGTTGCTGGTCAACATAGTTCTGTGGATATGAAGCAGATTTCATGCACATATTGGACCTTGTTTGCAACTGTTGTTCTAACACATTCCAAATTTAAAATTTTAGGTTTGGCAAATCCAGCACCAATAATTCAGACCTTTTATGCCGAGGATAGTATTTTCAATGATGTGAAATTGGATGGTGTTGTCACCTTGGTTGATGCAAAGCATGCTGCTTTTCACCTAGATGAGGTTAAACCTAAGGGAGTAGTAAATGAGGCTGTTGAGCAAATTGCTTATGCTGATAGGGTTATAGTAAATAAGGTACTTTTCATTTCCAATTTATTGTTCTAAAAAAAAATCAAGTTAGATTTATGGCCATGTTGCCTCTAGGATCATTGAACTCATTAACTTTTATATCTTATAATCCGTTTGTGAGTAAAGATGCTGATTGCATTGTTGAATTCTATCGGTTCCTGACCATCAACTTTTTTTGTGTTATAGACGGATCTTGTTGGTGAACAAGGCATTGCTTCTTTGGTGCAGCGAATAAGGGTTGGTGTCCTAGTTTTGTTTTAAGGCCATCTGTTGCCTTTATTCTTTCTCTTTGAGTATTTGAATTCAAGTTGCATTTGTCTCTGATGCCAGAACATCAATCGCATGGCTCATTTGAAGCAGACACAATATGGGAAAGTTGACTTAGACTATGTACTTGGTATTGGAGGCTTTGATTTGGAAAGGTTTGTTTACTTTTTTGTCTTTCCTTGATACTGCTTTTAATTTCTTAATTTTAGCCATGGTCAGATAGGATAGTATTCAATGTCAAAGTAGGATATCTGCATCATGGAAGTTTACTTCTTTTTTGATCAAACCATTTTCCTGCTTGTTGCTTGCACAGTTTTTTGCTCATTCTATATTTGCAACATTGTTCTCCACGGGTTCCTTTGTTCTTTTATATCCTCTGTTTAGAGGATGGGATTGGAATGTTGAAGGACAGGGACCTTCAATTGGATGCTGTAAGGCATTTATTCGGTGACTAGAGTCAGATATCCTGTAGAGTTGGAGCCCTTAAGCCAGATTTTGGGATAGCAATTTGAGGAAATGGATCATGCTCAAACATGCATAGGATTCATAATGAAGATTGGTAGTTATAGGGGCCTTTTGTTGCTGTCTTTTTTTATTTACTTTAGTTGTTGTTAATTACTCTAATTATTGTTTCCTGCAGAGCTTGTTAATGTGGTTGGTTGCAAAGAAATGCTGTTGAATGATATAGCATCTGCCTGATGTTTTACCTTCTTCTCTTTTCTCTTTTCTTTTTGAATACTTTGGTTGGAGTAGATGCTTTTGTCGTAAATACCGATAGTAAATGAAAATAATTGGGTGTAGTTGCTAACTTGAACTGATTCTTTCCAAGGATTGAGAGTGCCGTTGGAGCAGATGCCGAAAAGGGAGATCATGGTCATGACCATGATCACGTTCATGACCATGACCACAATCATGAGCATGGCCATCATCATGATCATGACCACCAACACGGTATGTCTAGTGTTTCTTCAATTGCAGTGACTGCTTATAATACTGTCTTTGCGTTGATAACTTGTTAATTGAGTTCTTTACAATGTTAGAAAAAAGTTCTGTTACATCAAGTAATGAGTTTCAGCTGAAGATATATATCACTATATACTAGTCGTGTTCCCACACTACATGTGGAAACCTTTTCCACATGCAAAATAAGGTAATTTTCATTTGCAAAAGATTCTGTCTCTGTATAAAATTATACAGAGAAGGATTGAGAGTGTTGCAGATGCCAAAAAGGAAGATGATGGTCATGACCATGATCACATTCATAACCACGACCACGATCATGAGCTTGACCATTATTATGATCTTCACTACCAGCACGGTATTTCTAGTGTTTCTTCAATTGCAATGACTGCTTATAAGACTATCTTTGCTTTGATGACTTGTTATCTGACGTCTTTGCAATCTGACAAAATGATAGATTCTCTAGCTTGAATGACTAGAGATCCGAATACTATTGATAGAAACTTAGTGAAAACAATAGACTAAT
>JANZLD010000005.1:8423423-8433892 GCA_026413575.1 Erythroxylum carthagenense | reverse complement strand
GTTCTATCATAAAAATTTTAGTACTGTACTATTTTCCTAAACCAAATAAATGTTGAGTTGCACTATAATCAAGAGTCTTCTGCTGAGCAAATGTCATGTACTTTTGTGCTTGTTTTCCCGAGAAAGTACCTGAAGTTGGTTACCAAGTTGATCAACCAGCTTGCTACATGTATTTGTTATTATTCATTGCCTCAAAGGAATCAATTCAAGTGGTTGAAACTTGAAAATAACATTCATGTCCAGTAGGCGTTGAAGATGTCAGCTTTTTCCCCGTCCTTCTCCAGGGAACATAATTGTGTTAGCTTGCAGGAAGGAAGATGTCAAAAGACCATGTTTCCAAAGTTATCACCTAATCCTGATATATTCTCTTAAACCCCATTAATCCATTAAGGTTTTATTCTTAAGCCTTCACCAACAGCATGTAATCCACGTTTGTCCAAATGGATTATACATTAAAATTGAAGATGACATTATCCTATTGTCAGTAACAAACAATAAAAACACACACACACTAATATATATAGAATGATCAGGTCAGTTCTCAGCATAGCTCGTCAATGCTATTGGTAAACATGAAGGAATCATCCGTTCTTCCAGTATAAGCGTCAAGACCAAGAAATGGTCCTCAATGGCCTACCATTGTCACCGTTTTTATGCAGAGATGGCAAGTCCAGTGATGACAAACCTGGTGGTTTCCGGTCATTGATTTCAGCCTCATCTCTTCTTTGGAATCATCCATCTCAATGGAATTACTCAGACTTCAGAGATGTTCAGTACATGGGGCCGTTTTTAGGACGTCAGTCTTGAAGACTCGAAAAATTTTCGTAACCACCAGCCACTAGTAGTTCAAGTTGAAAGCTTTTGTTGCACAGTTGGAGAACTTGCATCATTCTCAAGGAATTGTGAATGCAGCCAATAGATCACAGGTTTACCTGGGAATTTCTGGATAGGATTCAACAGAAAGTAGAGGGTTCTTCGAGCAGCCAATAAAAGAAAAGAGGTAGCAGGCTAACGGAGTCTAGACTCACGGGTCCCTTCTGTATGCGATCTGAATGCTTAATGGTACACCCTGAAGATCTCGGGAACCATAATATGGGGCCGAAAACTGAATCCTTTCATGTGCTGACTTTTTATAGCTGCTTACTCAATTATGGACACCCAGAAAAGCATAATCGTTCAGAGGAATAACATCCTATAATTTTGTAAGAAGTCATGCTCATGCAATAACTTTGGACACATGCCGAGAAGTGTTGGGAGGACTATCTTCGTGAATCAGTTCAGTGAACAGGCAAGATCAACTCGTCTTGATGCTGTCAGAGTCCTTAAGTTCTTGAGCTGAAAGCTCATGCAGCAGATCAGGGTACCCGTTAGCTTGCAAGATCATGTGTCAGAGCTTCAAGACTTCAAAAACATTCAATTCTGATGAACTCAATCCTTGCAGGGGATCAAATAGAGGTAGCCGTAGCTCCTTCTTTCTCGTTACATCAAATAAAATATTCGTTTCTTTCTTGTTTGGGAATGGAGACCTAGCTACTAGATAGTGTACTCACAATAGCTACAATGATGGTGAATATTTTTACCTCTCAAAAATGGTTTCTGCTGTGATATTAGTACATAATGACTAATGGAATGTTCAAGAGCCCTGTCACGGAGTTCTGAAAAACTTTAAGCCGGGGAAGGCATCTATGGATGTCTTCTACCTGAACCAAACAAAGACAATGGACCAGAAGACTAGTGATCACTAAGAACAGACTAAGAATGTATAAAAAGGTGAAAAGCTATACTAATATACAATGGGATTACTATCAAGCAAGGAAGTGAGCACTTCATGTAGCTACCATTTAGATCATGCACTCTTGGTTTATTTATGGAGATTCCCTATCCTTGGTTATTCCTTTACTGGGAAATAATAAAGGGTAGCCTAGCCTAGCTAAATTACAATTCTGGTTTCTATGCTCAAGAATGTATTTCCTTTTGCAACAAAGGCAAAGATCAAGCTAAGGAAATTTAATAATACCCTTCTCTGACAGACTCAAAACACGTAGTAGTGAAATACATTAGCATAAACTTTCTAATGTTAGGGCGTATTCTGACCTAGAATAGCAGAAGAGGTCTCCATCTCTAAGTGGCGCCCAAGACAAGTTCCCATTCAGCACATATATTGAACGCGACTTGTTTAGCTGGCTTCAGTACACCCGTTAGATATGAGATGTTCGCAGTCATTAGGTACATTGCATATGAAATGTCTGAGCTCAGTACGTATATTGCCAGATCTGAGATGATGCACTTAGTACTTTTAACAGCAATGAAAGTTAACACTACGATAGACAAGAAGACTGAAGCTGAGAGTTCATGTTAGACATTTGGATCTGTAATTTTACTCAAGCAAATTCGGCAAATAGGTCAAATTAAGGAAAACAACAAGAAACTAAGCACAAACAGTGAAATCTCATCCAATGAATGATGCAGATAGGTGGTCCATTCAACATATTTATTGGCATAAGAAACTTTCTTTTGGAGCAATTTAAAAAGATAACAATAGCTTCTATTCAAGTACAACATTTGCAGAAGTACAGAGCTAGGAAAGAATGGATTGCGACAGAGCTAGTTGACAAAATTTCTTTCTAACAACCCCTTTTCACAAAATCTGAGTTGAATTAAGCCAAAATTTGAAAGGCGCTATTTCTGAAACTCATGCAGCCAGATACAAGTAGAGGACCTCATACCATGGATATCAAACACCTCTTCTCAAGCTACTCATCAATTCACTATATCGCTGGGGGCATCTGAAGGAGCACCATTGGTAAGCAACCTCTGCAGCTTCTGCTTCCCCTCATCCAAGACCTCAACTTCATCTGTATTCCCAAACAATTGCTTCCTGTAATACTTGTGCAAATTACTAAACAACTCCTTCTTAATCGCCTCAAACGCCATATCCAATCTCTCCAGTTGCTCCAGAGCATTGTTATTAAACAAAAACAACCCATAGTACAACTCAAAACTATCCCCTTTGGTATTCTCCACCAAATTCAACAAAGTCTCGTACCCTTTAGTATTAATAGGCGACGACTCCAACCCAAATTTCTCCAACACTCTCCCCATGGTATGAGTGATAAACTGCGAACCCGCGGCGTACCTATCATGCTCCACACAGCTCATTGGCACCATCCTACACCCTTCTCCCGCAAAAATCTCTAAAAACTTCTCACACCTATCAATCCTGTCGTCCTCATTCCCAATCCTAACCTTGTCATACACGAAAGGCAAACCTGTCCACGAATCCTTACCACTCTCTGGGCCAAACATGGGATGAGTACACAACACATCAAACTCAACAGGCAAGTGCTTTAACAAAACAGTCTTGGCATACTCCTTCACAGACAATACGTCTACAAAAAGAGTGCTCCTTTTTAGTCTCTGAAACGGGAAAGACATGAGAACCTTTTCAGTGGATAAAATCGAAGTGCAGAGGACAACTACTTCTGGGTGGTTCTCACAGAGGTCATCTGGGTTCGTGTAGAATGTGACCCCTAGTGATTTGGCTACTTCCGCATAGTTGGTTCGCGAATAAGCAAGAACAGTATGGCCTTGACGCGAAAATGTCTTCGCTAGGAACTGACCAAAGTTTCCGAATCCGATAATAGCGATTTTCAGCGATTGGGATTTGAGGTGCTGCAACCGGAGACGGGCCTCGTAGTCGTAGGGTTGAGCGGCATCGATGGCGACTATACGGAGGCGGAGAGAACGTTGTGGTTGAGAGCGTGAAGGGGAATGGGAGGGTTTTAGGGTGATGAATGAGGACGAGATTGAGCGATTAAAAGAGGGACGGAGATGGATGGCAACGACTGAAGAGGAGGAGGAGGGGGGTGGCTTTGTGGCGGCCAACGGCGGCATTTTGGTTGGTGAATTGAGATGTGGTGTAGTGGCCGTGTTGAGGCTTTGAGCTGATTTAAAACTATATTGTTTAAATTTACATTAGATATTTATTCAATTCTGACCCGTAACTTAGGCCAAGAAACGTGATTAATTTGACAACTTGACATCAAATCTCAGCTTATTTTATCAAAAAAATACTCCATCTGTTTCGTAATAAAAGTCGTTTTAAAAAAATACATGCTTATTAAAAAAGATAATAAAATTATAGATTTACCTTTATTAATACTTTCATAAAATTATCTCGATAATCAGTATGTGAGAAAAATTGTCTTAAAATTGTTATTATATAATTAAGATGAGAGATAAATGAAAGGTTAATTTTGAAAGAAAAGTTATAAACATGCATATAAAATCAAAAATGACACTTATTTTGAATAATTAAAATATATTTAAAACGATTCTTATTACGGAAAGAGTAAAAAGAGTAATAAAGTCAACTTAAATTTCCACTTGGTAATTGGGATGGGAAGTGCCAAATGTCTCTCTTTCTTTTCGTTAATTTGGGACACCGTCAAAGCTAATAAACATCCTTTTTTTTTTTTTCCATTTTGTCTGTATCGTAACGGCAAAAACAGCGCATTAAATGATCAACATCCAAACAGGCCTTTCAAAAAGTAGTATCGACCTCACTGAACTAGGAAAACTACATGGGGAAAAGATCAAATTGTGAGTTAGAACAGGATTGTTGGTCTCTCTCTTTCATGTTGCGCTGTCTCTCAGAAAATCTTGAAGAGCAGGCCACCGTGGGTGGCAAAGAAGGGAGCGAAGACCAGCGACTCCACTGCCATGAGCTTGATGAGAATGTTGAGCGATGGACCTGAAGTATCCTTGAGTGGGTCACCAATGGTATCACCAATTACAGCAGCTTTGTGCGGATCAGAGCCTTTGGGACCGAGGGTCCTTGCATGCTCCGAAGCACCAGCCTAACAATAAAACCCCATAGACTATCACTTATTAAAACAGCCATAATAACAAGTCACAACGTAACAGCACATGACAATTTTTAGGTTTTACGGTACCTCAATGTATTTCTTAGCATTGTCCCATGCACCGCCAGTGTTAGATGCAGAAATTGCTATCTGTTAAACAATCACAGACCAGAAACGTAACAGCAGTCAGCAAAATATAGCTGCAATAGGTATTTTGTTCTATTTGGAATAGTTGCCACATCAAATTGCTTCACCTGAACACCAGAGACAAGGGAACCAGCTAGAACGCCAGAAAGCGTCTCAACACCAAAGAGGGTCCCAACTATGAGCGGTGTGAGCATGACTAAAGCACCAGGGGGAATCATCTCTTTGATTGACGCATCAGTGGAGATTTTAACACAGGTAGCATAGTCGGGCTTGGCCAGACCCTCCATGAGTCCAGGAATAGTGTTAAACTGCCTGCGAACCTCCTCAACCATCTTCAGAGCTGCACTTCCAACACTCTTCATGGTCATGGCAGAAAACCAATAAGGAAGCATAGCACCCACAATCAGACCGATAAAGACCTTTGGGGTCAAGACATCAACAGTAGTAATAGCTGCTCTGCTAACAAAAGCACCAAACAGAGCCAAAGATACCAGAGCAGCAGATCCAATAGCAAACCCCTAGAAAAATCCAACAAATTATGAAGAGTAGTAAGCTTGACTGACAGGATAATAAAAGTACTAAGCTTGACTGACAGGATAATAAAAATATTATTGCAAAGAGATGCTGCAAAAGGAGGAAGAGAATAATAACATTAAAGCAAGTACTTCGGTAACATTTAGAAAGTCATCATGGCCTCTTTGGTCCCTTCAAGTTTTGAACTTCTGAAAACATATTTATAGCATCCACAACAGAAGGAAGGATTTTTGGTTTAGCATTTCCCTAACTACAAATATATTATAATAGGGTAAGTCTCAGTACCTTTCCGATGGCAGCAGTAGTGTTTCCAGCAGCATCAAGGGCATCAGTTCGCTCACGGATGCGATGACTCATGCCAGCCATCTCTGCAATGCCCCCAGCATTGTCACTGATGGGACCATAAGCATCAATTGCCAATCCTGTTGCAATTGTGCTCAGCATCCCAAGGGCAGCCACCGCAATGCCATACATAGCTGCAAAACTAAAGCTAACGAAGATGCTAACTGCAATAGCAAAAATTGGAATGATGACAGACTTGTAACCTAAGGCAAGGCCAAAGATAACATTAGTGGCAGCTCCAGTCCTGCAGGAGTCGGCAACATCTTGCACAGGGCTGCAATCAAAAGAAAAAAGAAACAATCATAACAAGAATTCAATGGCAACATCCAGACAGCTATGAAATATTGTCACCACTCCACCTGTAAGCATTGCTGGTGTAGTATTCAGTAACAAATCCAATGATAAGTCCTGCCCAAAGACCAACAGCCACGCACAAGAACAACTGCCTGCAAAGCAAAAGTTTATAAGTCAATTCTACATGCAAGTTTCCACATGTAAAAATTTGAAGCTGGGCATACACTATGATATTTAGAATGAATATTAATTAAAATATATCTTAATCGTATCTCGAGGCTACAATGACCAATGCTTTAAACTTACCAGTTCTTTACAACTTTCTGGGTGCCAAAATTATAAATTGTGAAAGATGATGGCAACCCAATCCAGGACACAATTGCGATCCCCCCAGTCATCAAAACGGTGGAGATTATAAGTTGCTTCTTCAATGATGGTTCAATTTCCTTAACAGCTTTGATTTCAAAGAAGTCAGTAGCGAAGAGGGTTGTAATCAGACAAACAAGGATACCAACAGAACTAACAAGCAGAGGATATAACATGGGAGTGAACTCGTGGTTGATTCCAAAGGAGGAGATGGAAGCAACAACAAGAGCGGCACATGATGATTCAGCATATGAACCAAAAAGATCAGACCCCATACCAGCAATGTCACCAACGTTATCACCAACATTATCTGCAATGACCTATAAGTACAACAATTGAATCAATCCATTTAGGCCTCAAGTAGACAAGAACATACAATTGAGACTTCATATTCAGAATTTATGCGAGGAGTAAGGCTTACAGCTGGATTTCTTGGGTCATCCTCTGGAATGTTTCTTTCAACCTTCCCTACAAGATCAGCACCAACATCAGCAGCTTTGGTATAGATACCACCACCAACCCTCCCAAAGAGAGCCATGGATGATCCCCCAAGACCATAACCAGTAATAGACTCAAAAAGGCCTTCCCAATCTGAACCATAGTAAAGCCTGAAGAGATTGATGGTAATGTAAAGTACCAAAAGACCATTTGCAGCAAGGAGAAAACCCATCACTGCTCCAGACCTAAATGCAGCTATAAAAGCCTTTCCTACACCTTTTCTTGCTTCCAAGGTTGTTCTAGCATTGGCATAAGTAGCAATTTTCATTCCGAGAAAACCCGAGAGGATAGAGGTAATAGCACCAAGTAAGAAGGAAACAGTGCTGAAGATGGCAGTTGCAAGTGCTGGCTTGCACATCTTCTCCTTATCATAGGTGCATGGCTGGATTTTTGAGCTAAAGCCATTAACAGAACCAAGGAAGAGGAAGATAATAATTGCAAAAGCAACCATGAAGATACCAACATACTGATATTCAGTGAACAGAAAGGATGTGGCACCTGTCGCATCCAACCATTCATTAATTCAGTCTGCACATGTCTGTATTAGTTACACTTGCAAAATTCATGGATTTTCTTTCTCATTTCTTGGTCCATATAAACAATTGAATATGATAAACAACTGCAGAAGCACATCCAGAAAAAACAATGATGATGATCTACTATGAATTTGATTCATAGAGGAGAACAAATCCAACAGCAACAGATGTAAATATTTGCTAGTCAAATGATTTTCAGAAAACAAAAGAATTATATATGCGTTCAAGTGATAAGTGATAAGCTTCACATTCACTCACTCTCACACAAGATAGGTTTGTTCAGAAACTTCTCCACGAATGTTGGAAAATACAAACATTTCTTTTATTTTCCATAAACAACCAAATGAAACGTACACATATCTGTTTTATACTAATATCACTATATTAAGTACATTTTAGCCACTAATCAATTTCGTAACTACTCAAAAAGAAAGCTAAGTAATTAACTGGCAATTATAACTGTCAAATTAGTTAAAGCAGTATAACTGTCTAACAAAGTAATCTCTATAGAGCTAACAGATTTAACTTCTATCTGCAGCTTTCTGGAATACCACGTTTTAGTTAAATGCCTTCAACCGTTTAAACATAATCAGGTCTTTTAGGTAGTTCAGCAACAACAGCTGTTTGTTTTGACCAAGTACCAGTGATATCTGTTAAGAAAATAGTATCCTACATATTGTGCATCGACTTTATATTTTCTTGAACCAAAGAAGAAAAAGTTTTAGAGTAGAAGATTAATTCATTATCCAAATGCTAAAAAAGGCTTTAGAAGTAGGGTATAATAAGCTTACTTTCACCTCTTCTAGGAGCAGCTGTCCTATATTAAATCAGTCAACCAAACTAGAAACGACAATAAAGACCAGCAAGCAGAAAGACAGGAAATTTATTTGTGGTCAACGTTGAACCAAGCTCCAAAAGATAGAAAATATTACATATATACATACACTAAAGAAAGTACCAAGAAAAATATATTATGGTTATTTATTCTCCTCCTAGATCCTAGTCAATTGGGGTCTAAGGATTCCTCAACAAACAACAAATGAGCATTAACCGCATGCAGCACACATGGAAAGCATACAAACCCTAGCAACAAAAGAAGGCCAAATACCACAAGACGAGAATAACTATACTAATAGCGACAGAACCACTAATCTCCGGGTCAAATAAATAAACAAATTAACAGACAAGCATCTAATTCCACCACATGGGAATTCATGAAAATGAACAAGTCATTTTCATAACACAAAAATCTAAATCCAGATACAAACTTGTTAGAGAAGCCCTCAAAGTAGCAAAGCCGATCTGAGGGAGGCAAAACAAGGGGATTACACAAAACTCTGTAACTTTCACTAACGCCACCATACACATAAAGTCTTAATGAAATGCAGTCATTTCTAGAAGGAATTAAGAAAGCATATTATAAGATTCATACGATAACAAAACTCAATACTCAACTAAAACCACAACACAAATATCATAGTTTAAACATTTAGTAGCTCAGAACAGTAAAATTACAAGCAAACACAACAGAATTTGCAAATGTTGTCATCAAAACATCATCTTCCCATTAACTAACACATGTAAAGCGATATTCAACCTCAGCCTAACATAATATCATAACACAGTTAACAAGTTATCTCAATCATAACAAAAGAAAGCCTGAGAAACGAACTCCGATAAAGCAAAAATATTAGCTACAAAATCATAGACGGACACCAGATCCAAAGCCAACACCAAAAGCTTTAAGCTCTTTTTTATATACCTTCAGAAATGGCGGTCTGTATCTCAGCGCACTTAGCGACCACCCCAGGGTCATTGAGGCCTTCCTCTTCCTCAATTAAAGAGTCGCTGTAACTGTTCTTGTTTGCCTTGTTCGCCTGCGGTCGCTCCGGCAAGAGCTTCACAAAGGAGACTAAGTACCATTGAACCAACGAGAAGACGATTCCGATCACGGCACACGCCGGAATAAGTATCTCAGTTCCCAACTCCGGTAGCAACGCCGACGGCATATCCGGTGACCCTATGTAGTACTCCTGCGTCCGTTCCCTTGGAAATTACTCACAGAGGCTAGTAGTACGAGAGAAAGCAACAGATAGTGTAGAAGTTTACTAGCGAGTTATTTATAGTGGTAGCTGTAATGCAATTTCCTGAATATGGAGATATTTGTAGAATGCAACCGTTCTTATTCTAGTAGCCTGCAGTCTGTGTAAAGCATATGATAGGAATGATAGAGGTGAGTTACACATGCGAAAGGACGGTGTGCAATGCAGGAGCAGGTTAGGAAAAAGCGTAAGCGGTTGTACAACAAGACAATTCGATCGGTGCATCAATGTCGGCATTCGTTGTCGTTTTATTATTTTAAAGCAATAATAGGATGTTACTCAGTACTATTGAAGCTGATGATGAACCGCTTCCAAAAACATGAAACGAGTCCCATCCTTCCATGGTAAGAATTTGTGGGTCCATGTTCTGGGCAGTCGACGGATCAAAGCGAAGTACTTGTGCGGTAACAAGAGCAGCAAATCATAACTCGAGGATATGGTGGGACGGAGGCCGCGACTCATGACGTCCTCTTGTATTCGACGGTGTGCAACTCCCTAAAGATCCTAGTGGGACGGAGGCCGCGACTCATGACGTCCTCTTGTATTCGACGGTGTGCAACTCCCTAAAGATCCTAGTGGATAATACAATAATTTAAAAATAAATAATTATTTTAAGTTACTTTGTTTATTTTATAATTATTTTTTATTTTTTATTTTATCCACTAAACCTCCATAATTTGTCAACAATGACAGGGCCAGGAATTTAAAAGAGAGGGTTTAAATATTTAATTTTTAAAATTTTAAAAGGTTTTGTGCACCACTAATCTCTAAATAATCCCGCCTAT
>JANZLD010000005.1:8388453-8410995 GCA_026413575.1 Erythroxylum carthagenense | reverse complement strand
TTCATAGAATTTGATAGAAGATATTTTCTCTCACGCGTTCATTTGGAAAAATGTTGTTACGTGTTGATTTTGTTTGCCATGGAATATGGTTTATGTTTTCATATTCAAACGACAATTTCTTCCACTGATTTTTCCTCAATTCACGAAGAAAATTATCTAAGGGTGACTACATATGTAATCTCTTATATGTAAAGTACTGTTAATCTGAAGCATTCCAATGAACTGAAAAGATTGGAAAACGACCAAGATATCATGAAACATAGAAGTAGCAATTTGATCATAGAACAATGCGTAATGATTTTGTTGTGTTTTTTATATGGAGAAGATATGTATGGAGAAGACTCTCAAATTTTATTGAATAGAAGGTTGTCTATTTATACAATCTTTCTCTAACTAAAATTAAAAAATAAGATAACATCTAATCTAAATCAGCATAAAATAAAATCTAATTTATTTGATAGCCATCACAATAATATCTCTAAACTGATTCATAAAATCAAACTCTAAATATCATAATCAAATTTATCTAAGACCTAATCTTTGATTAATTATTTCGTAAGAATCTGCAAGCCTAAGGAATTTTCCAACAAATTCTTCCTTGTCTTAGGAGTTGTAGAGCTTTAATATCAAAATGATTTATCCTCTTGATGTATTGCTTTTGCCTCTTCATTTTGTGACTTGCAAATATTCTCTATATGCCCAATTTATCCATATTTTCTACATTTAATTTCAAGCTTCCACCAATATTTTCTTTGTGGATGATTTATTTTTTTAGTAATGCGGGCATGGTAGATATGAATCATCATTATTTTTGTTGTTGTTGTTGTCGATTTTGTTGAAACTCTTGTTTTTGTCTCCTCCTAAATTTTTTCTTTTCTTTGTACATCTTGATTTGAGTCATTGTAGGATTTGTTGGTACTGGAGGCACTTCATAGTCTTCCTCCACAGCTTCCCAAATATCCATAGCATCAAGATGAGCTTTCATTCGAATAGCCCAAACTTGATAGTTTTCACCATCAAAAATTGGTGGTGCGCCTTGAGACAGTTGTGATTCAATCGTCATTGCTTGAAGATGGTTGTAATTTTTGTTGTAATTCTGGGTTGTAAATTAGGTTTTGTTTTGGTTTCGCTCATCTCACAGGTCCCTCAAGACAAATGCTCTGATAGCAATTGTTGTGTTTTTTATATGGAGAAGATATGTATGGAGAAGACTCCAATTTTATTAAATAGAAGGTTGTCTATTTATACAGTCTTTCTCTAACTAAAATTAAAAAAATAAGATAACATTTAATCTAAATCAGCATAAAATAAAATCTAATTTATTTGATAGCTATCACAATAATATCTCTAAACTGATTCCTAAAATCAAACTCTAAATATCATAATCAAATTTATCTAAGACCTAATCTTCGACCAATTATTTCGTAGCAATCTGCAAGCCTAAGGGATTTTCCAACAGATTTGAATAGAAACTTCAGTACAAATATGCAAAAATATATCTCAGCTTTAAGTATAGATATTCTACAACGAGGTCGAACAATCTTTGCAACCTTCACCAGCGTGGATTCAGATAAATTATAGTAATAACAGCTAGAAAGAATGTGATGTAAGAAATAGCAAAACTTGAAAAGAACGCAACACTGGCCACAACTTGCCACTTCCATCCACTGTTGTTCCTTGGAGGTGGTGTAGGTGATAAAGGTGACTCAACCAAACTGGTGCACTTTTCGTCCAGTGGCAGTCCACAAAGAAATGGGTTTCCTTCGTAACTGCTCTTTTCGAACGTTCCAAACTATTTGGCTGATGGGATTCTACCGGACAAGTTGTTGTAAGCCATTGAGAACACTTCCAAGGAAGTTAAACCAAGCTCTCTATTTTTGTCAGGTTTGAAAAAGATCATGGGATGCTCCCTGTCAGAAAATTACGAGAAATGTTCAACGAACGAATGAAAAATTTGAAAGTTTATTGTTAGGAGTTTAATTATGTTCATATATTAGTTACATAATTAAATATTGGTTCATGTATAGTTTTTAGTTCATATATGGTTTATTTATTTTGGTTCATTAATGGGTTCATGTACTTAGATATGAAGAGTCATTTTTGTACCTATAAATACCTCTTTGTATTTTGAACTAAAATTATTCAAGTGAAATGCAATCTTTTCTTCTAAATAATTCTCTCATCTCTAAACTTCCTCACTTCTTAACAAAGTGGTATCAGAGCTAAATTCTTTGAGAAATAGTAAACAATGGTGGAGTATACTCATTTCAATTCCCTAGCCTCACAAAGGAAATTATGAAACATGATGTTTTCGCATGAGAGCCATGCTTGGTTCACAAGATGTTTAGGAGATTGTAGAGAAAGGTTTTATGTAACCTCAAAGTGAAGCTGATTTGTCTCAAAATGAGAAAGATGTTTTGGCAAAGATCAAGAAGAAGGATCAATAAGTCCTCACTCTCATCCATCAATGTCTAAATGATTCCATGTTTGATAAGGTGACCGATGCATCCACTTCAAGGGAAGCATAGGAGATTTTGCAAAGTTCATTTCAAGGAATTGATAAGGTAAAAAAGATTCGACTTCAATCATTGAGAGGTGATTTTGAATCTTTGCACATGAAGGAATCCGAATCATTCTCGAATTATTATTCATGAGCGAAGGCCATGTGAATCAAATGAAGAGAAGGAGATCAAGCTGAAGATGTTCAAGTAGTAGAGAAGATCCTTTGTTCCTTGAACCCAAAGTTTGATTATGTGGTTTGCGTCATTGAGAAGTCTAAAGATCTAGACTCTTTGACACTAACAACTAGAGGACTCTTTATAAGCTCACGAAGATAAGATCAAAAAGAGGCAAGAAGAACCTTTGGAGCAAGCACTTAAAGAAAAGGTTGTGTTAAAAGATAAAGATGGAGAAAGCAATTAAAGAAGATAAGGACGAGGACATGGTTGAGGATATGGTCGTGATCGTGGTCGTGGTCGAGGTCGATGACAAAGTTATGGAGGAAGAAGTAAAGGAGATTATAACAACATCAACAATGATGGAAACAATCAATCATACAAAGGCCAAGGAAAATCAAGTGGAAGAGGAAGAGGAGGTTACAATTTTAGACAAAATGAGATGAGGTATGATAAGTTTAATGTTGAATGCTATAATTGTCATAAATTTGGAAATTTTTCTTGAGAACGTTATGCTACGCCTAATTAAGTTGAAGAGCAAGTCAATACTGTTGATAACAAGCAAGGAGATGAAGAGCCCACTTTATTGCTAGCACTCAAAGATAATACAAGGAAGGATGAAAGTACATGGTTCTTAGATAATGGTGCAAGCAATCACATGTATGGAGATAAAGGCAAATTTGTGGAACTTGATGAAGAGATAGAAGGCAACTTTTTTTTTTAGATTCATCAAAGATTCAAATTTGTGAAAAAGGTACCACTCTAATTTCTTTAAAAGATGGAAGCCATATGCTTATTAATGAGGTCTATTATTTAGGGAAAAGTAATATTTTAAGTTTGTGGCAACTTCTTAAAAAAGTATATGAAATCCTTATAAAAGATTGTTGTCTTTGGCTTAGAGATCAATATGCTCAATTGATTGCTAAGGTGTTTATGTCGAAGAATAGAATGTTTATATTGAATATCAAGACAATCGAAGCAACATGTTTAAATGTGGATGTGAAAGATGAAGTGTAGCTCTCCCTTATCCTAAGGTATATACCAGGATGCCCAGAGGACATTCTAGTACATAACTTATGATAATGGCGTGCTACGTTCAATCATAACATTCACTTAACATGACATCATCTATCTTTATCCTCTTATAAAACATCATAAAGAAGGTCACAACATTTTAAAACCAAAATTTTCTCATTTCATTTCATAAAAATCAAATATCTACAGTGTATCTTTTAACATCCAGACCAATACAACATTATTGCCTAATACAAAAATGTGCTACATGAAAGAAGAAAATACACAAAATGTATCTAATTTGTCCATATCCAGCTGACTGACTTTTGAGCCATTCTTTCTTATCCCCAAAAGCAAAAGTCTACACTGCTTGTAGCGTCCCTCAGTAGCTAATATCATCTCTCGGTCCTGAAAAATAAACGTTACAATTTTGTTGAGTTTTGCAAACTCAATGAGGTAACTATCATCGATGGTTCACTCGATTCATGCATCACATCAATATATGTAACTTATATTTCACAACTTTGCTTAATTCATCACATATCACATTCTCACTCAAGAGTAAGTAATTTTTGCATTTCAATCAATCAAACTTACTTACTAAAATGCATATGAAATGATCATGTGACTCTTTTACAATTATTACGTCGTTGTGACCAAGTGACTAAACTATTCCGTATCCATTCTGGATACTAGACTCATTTGTACTGTCCCTTATCTGTTGGGGATACATAGCTCATTTTACATAGTGAGCCTTTGGCTCTTAAGCTCGTATTCGGCGGCTACTCAAGTCACAACTCTCATTATCTAATCATGCATTCATGTATGAAATGCATCTCTCATAATCAATCATGTCAAGAACTATGTAGTTCGTCATATTCACATACAAGTAGCACTTCAATATCTCATTCACATATCACAATCATCGGAACTTCATTTTCTGGAATCAACACAACCAAATCACATTCATTCAATAATTCAAACAAAAAAAACAACAACTAATTGAGAGAAATCATCTAGGTTACTCACATTTTATTGCCTCGAAGTCCCAGCAACGTCTAGATGATGGCGCTCTATATTTTCCTTTATATCATGCAAAACATACACATATCACATTTTTGCACAATTGTATAAGTGTCTATTGATGCACACATATGTATATTAAATATGTACATTGCATGTTCAATGACATTCCCAGGTATATATCCTTAATACATGTCTCATAACCAATCATCAAGATCTTTGAATCATTCTTTAACACCTAGTACACTCTTCTTACGTTAAGAATTCAATCCTACTTCAATTAGGCTCATTTAATATCACTAACAAGCCTAAACATCTCATTGGACAACATTAATAAGTCAATCATTCATAAACAAACATCTCTTGGGACAAAAGGAATAACCTTTGCTGTATATATCGGATTAATGTCATCTTCGGACAGTTTTGAAGAGCACTTCTAGATCTACAACTTCGGTGAGACTTAGAAACGATATTTTGCCATTTGGGGGGTCAAAATACACCGACCGTGTGGACTCACAAGGGTAGCCCATGTTTCCCACAGGTCTGGTGGTGTTTTTGCATTAGGAACATTGACAATTTACACGGCCTGACTATGTATCCTTCAGATTTTTACCCAATTCTTCTTCTCCAAGACATCTCCAATGGATCCTACACCCATTCTAACATCACTTTCACTCATAATCTTCCCAAATTCACCTCTTCTAATGCAATATCACTTCATAATGATTCAAACACCAATTATATTTCATTAACTCTCAAATCTCAATTTATTTGATTCATCATCTCAAGTGGATAACTTCTTCAAATACACCTAATTTCAACTCAACATCATCCATACATATTTCATATTCCCTACTTGATCATAAACACTCAAAATATAACACATTCTCATACACTCAAAATAGAGCACAACATATCCATTCATCCAACAGTGTACTGTGCTTAGTTCTCAATTTCATGTCAAAGTTTGGGACTCTTAAAGACAAAATTTAATTTCGATGTCTTCATGAAAAATGTAGTCATATGTCTATAGTTTAATTCAAATAAGAATCATCTCATTTGGATAGCTAGAGAAAAAGTTATGGCTAAAATACTGAAGCATACTCAGTGAACACTTTCCAATCTATCATCTTCAAACTTTCTAGATTTTACACCTAATATAACTTGTATAAAGATCACCCTTTTTAACTTCATTTACTCCTCATTCTCAACTCAATATCATTCACCAACAAAGCATGATCTAAATTTGATCATTAACCCAAAAACAAGACATGTTCATGTACCCATTTATCAACTTCCATTTCTCATTAAGACATTCTTTTCACAACCAATCTATCTTAAAAACATGTGTAGCATAATTCATAGTTTCTTACTCATCATATAGAACATCAATCATCTATAAAACAACTCCTAACCCATTATTTAGCATTATATGAAACAAAACATTAATATATATATACATATATATATATATGTTCATTTCTTCACAAACATTCTAGCATATACCAAACTCCTTGTCATGGTCATTTAACCTCTAAAATATTTCTATAAATCATTACTCGTAAAGCATATATATAAGCAAGAAATTTACATACCCTTCATCATCCACGACACATACATACACAAAACACCATTTCATGTCATTAACCTCTAAGTATTATCACAAATGTTCCATTTAACATTGCCTATAAAATTAAAACATGACTTATTTTATTTAGCCACCAAATCTTCAAACTCTTCAAGAAAATAAAAATACCCTAACTTCACATACAACCCACGATCATCATCATCTTGAGATTGAAAGGTCTGGGTTTTTGGTGAGAATGAAAGAGAAAGCAAGGTGAAAGAGTAGCATGAAAGATGAGAGGTTTAGGTTTAATGTGAATAGAGATTTGAAGAATTAAAACTCATGAAGAAGAGAAGAGAAGCTACAAAAATGAAAAAGGGATCCAAAATAAAACACCAATACCCTTTTAAGTGAGAAGCATTGTGGAAGAACAAACAAGGGGGTGTCTTTCAAATAAAACTTATAACTTAAGATATAGTTGGGCAAGTTACACTTGTCACTTGCCACATTTCCCATTTCTAAAGCATTAGGCTAAGTTCTTTCATTTAACTATTCCAACCAATTTCAATTTCTACTTCAATTGTCCCCCAATTTTCAATGACACTTGTCAATAAATCCTAAAGTCATTTATCAAATTTTCATTATCATTGGACAGTAATTTCTATTACCATTTGGCAATTTTCCTAGCCAAAATACACAACAATCTCTAGAAATTTCTCCAAAAATTTCAAAAATTATAAATAAGCAAATACACTTTCCAAATCAAATTTTCAACACGTAAAAACCACAATTCCAATATAATCACATTGATAGAACAATTATACCCAAAAATTATCAATGAATGCATGTACAATTATTTTTATGTGCAAAGATTCAATATTCACGTATATGTCCATATTATGTAATGTATGAGCATGAAATGTGTTTTCTAATTTCTTAATAATCTCTCACATTTACTATTTTAGCCTTAACATAAGTAACGAGATGTTACATGAAGCATCACATTAGCATATGAGATTTAGATACTTGAATTTTGGCGCATTTTATACGTTGGGAGATAAATACACGGTGAAAGGAATGCCCTTTGTCAACCACCCACATCATTTATATGAAGCATGTTTACTTAGCAAGCATTCAAGAAGGAGTTTTCCAAAAGAAGCGGTGATAAGAGCAACCGCACCACTTCAATTTATTCATATTGACATGTGTGGACCAATCAAGCCATTATCAATGGGTAAAAGTAGATACTTTTTACTTTTCATTGATAATTATAGTAGAAAAAATGGGTTTATTTCTTAAAGCAGAAATCTGAAGCATTTGAAGCATTTAAGAAGTTCAAGGCACTTGTGGAGAATGAAAGTGGTTATACAATTAAAGCAATAAGGTCCAATAGAGGAGGCAAGTTCACATCTAAGGAGTTTCTTGATTTCTGTGGATTACATGGAATTCGTCGTCCGTTAACAGTCCCAAGATCACCCCAACAAAATGGAGTTGCCGAAAGGAAGAATAGAACAATTCTTAACATGGCTCGATGTATGTTGAAGGCAAAAAATATGCCTAAAAAATTTTGGGCCGAAGATGTGTCTTGTGCAGTTTATTTGTCAAATCGGTCTCCAACGAGAAATGTCAAAGTTCAAACTCCGCAACAATCGTGGAATGGAATGAAGCCTAGTGTTGCTCATCTAAGAGTTTTTGGAAGCATAAAATATGCTTATGTGCCACAACAAGAAATATCCAAGCTCGATGATCGATGTGTTAATTATGTATTCATTAGTTATGACCAAAATTCAAAAGGATACCGATTGTACAATCCAAGCAATGGAAGGATTGTTGTGAGTAGAGATGTTGAATTTGATGAAGAAGCAACATGGGATTGGGAGACACAAGAAGAATGCACTTAGGATTTTTTTCCCATACTTTGAAGATGAAGAGCAAGAAACCACAACAAATATTCAAGAGACAACTCTACTCGCTTCTCCAAATATGCCTCATTCTTCTTTATCCACACATAGAGAAAGTTCGAGTAATGGAACACGGAAAATAAGGAGTATTTATTATATTTATGAACAAATAGAAGAAATCAATGATGTTGATGTAAGTAATTTCTTTTTTCTTCTTATAGATAGTGAACCTTTAAATTTTAGGGAGGCCATGAAAGAAAAAAGATAGAGACAAGCCATGGAAGACAAGATTAAGGCAATAAATAAAAATAATACTTGGGAATTATCAACTCTTCCTAAAGGTTGCGAAGCTATTGGAGTTAAATGGGTCTACAAGATAAAAAAGAATGTCAATGGAGATGTAGAGAAATATAAAGCAAAGCTCGTTGCTAAAGGCTATATAAGCCAAATCATGGAGTGGATTATGATGAAGTATTTGCACCTGTTGCTCGTATGGAGACTATCAGTTTGTTGATCTCTTTTGTAGCTCAAATGACGTGAAAGATCTATCAACTTGATGTAAAGTCAGTTGTTCTAAATGGCAATCTTTAAGAAGAAGTCTTTATTGAGCAACCAATTGGCTTTACAATCAAAGGTCACAAAGATAAGGTCCTGAGATTGAAAAAGGCATTGTATAGGTTAAAGCAAGCACTAAGGGCTTGGAATACTCGCATTGACAAGTACTTCCAAAATAATGGGTTTGTTCGTTGTTCTCATAAATATGCTCTTTACATTAAATCATATGGAAATGGAGATATTCTACTTATTTGTCTTTACGTGGATGATCTTATTTTTACCAGTAATAATCCAAGATTGTTTCAAGAGTTCAAGAAAGCTATGTCTTTAGAGTTTAAGATGTCAAATATTAGATTGATATCATACTATTTGGGCTTGGAGGTGAAGCAAATGAAAGACGGAATTTTTATTTCACAAGAAGGGTATGCAAAAGAAATATTGAAGAAGTTCCAAATGCTTGATTACAATCCAGTGACTACACCCATGGAATGTGGAATTAAATTGACAAAGTTTGATGATGGAGCTAAGGAAGATTCTTCTGTATTCAAAAGCCTTGTTGGATGCTTGAGATACTTGACATGTACAAGACCAGATATTCTCTTTGCTGTTGAATTGATAAGTCGTTTCATGGAAATACCTACTTGTACTCATATGAAAGCAGCTAAGAGGATTATCCAATATATTAAAGATGCAATTGACTTTGGATTGCTCTATACATCATCTGTTGATTTCAAGCTTGTTGGGTTTTGTGATAGTGATTTTGCGGGAGATATTGATGATAGAAAAAGCACAACTGGTTTCGTGTTTTTTATGGGTGATTGTGCTATTACATAGAGTTCAAAGAAGCAACCTATTGTGACTTTGTAAACTTGTGAATCTAAATATATGGCTGCAACTTCATGCACTTGTAATGCTATTTGGCTTAGAAGGCTATTGAATGAACTACACTTGCCACAAAAGGAAGCAACTGAAATATGTATTGATAACAAGTCTGCACACTCATAGGCCAACATTTTTTCATGATCGAAGCAAACATATAGACATAAGGTATAATTTTATTAGAGAATGTATCGCAAAGAATGAAGTGGAGCTCAAGCATGTGAGGATTAATGATCGAGTTGCGAATATTTTTACGAAATCACTCAAATTTGAAGTTTTTCAACATTTGAGGACAAGACTTGGAGTTCGAAAGAAAATTTCAAATTAAGGGGGAGTGTTGAAGAGTAATTTAAAAGTTGATTTAGATGTATGCATGTAAAAAGTCTAGATACATGGATGTTTAAGTTCATTGTTAGGAGGTTAATTATGTTCATGTATTAGTTAGATAATTAAATATTGGTTCATGTATAGTTTTGAGTTCATGTATGGTTCATTTATTTTGACTCATTAATGGGTTCATGTAATTAGATATGAAGAGTCATTTTTGTACCTATAAATACCTCTTTGTACTTGAACTAAAATCATTCAAGTGAAATACAATCACTTCTTCTAAACAATTCTCTCCTATCTAAACCTCCTCACTTCTTAACATCCAAGATAGCCTTCCTAACTCAACCAGAATTTCACCTGTCAACTTTTTACATGATAAGTCCAATCCAGACATCAAACCAACAATTGACCCCTTGTAAGGAATATGTAGATTTTTGTTGAAAAATTGGATTACAAATACATGTTCTATTTTGTCATAGCTTCCATAAACTCCAAAATCATGATTCAGCAGACTACTATACACATACGGTGAATTCAACCTGCTCACAATGTAACAATCTCGGATTGGTACAAAGCCAGCATCCTCCGACTCTTAAAAGCTTATGCTGTAAAAACATAAAGGTATCGATCCTGAAAAATAATTTTTGGAAAAATCCACCATAGCTATGTTCTCCAATTGGCATAACTGATTAGGCAGAACACCATTGAAATGGTTTCCTCCTAGCAACAGGAATCTGAGAGCAGAGAGTGAACCAATTATGTTAGTAATGCTACCAGACATGTTGCTATCTAGTATGTCCAACCCTAAAAGTTTTGAATAAGTTTGGAAGCCTCTTGGAATTGATCCTCTGAACTTGTTCCCCGGGAGAAACAAGAAGATCAAGTTTGGGGTTCACATAACTGGGCAATGGGCCTCCAAGAAGGTTGCGAGAAATGTCCACATAAGCTTTTGAGATGATTTCACAAGTGACGAGTCCTGTTAAGAAATTATTCTGAAGGGAAACCGAATACAAATTACTTGTGTTACCAATCTAGCTGGGAATCTTTCTTGACATTTGATTGTTACTCATATCCAGTAAATAGAGGTTTGGGAATACGATTTTCTTTTTTTAGGGATGGCTCAAAGTGAAGTGATTGTTGTCCAATTGCATAACAACTAATTGAGTCAAGTTGAATTAATCAGAAGAAAACATATCTCCATAGAAATTGTTGTTTGACATTTTCAGAACTCCCAAGTTGATGCAACCTGACACCATTTTTGATGGACCTGTACAAATATAAAAAAATTTATCGAGTAAAGCTAATAACAAGCTGGTAATGAAGTAATGAATGTATATTCCTTCCTTTGTATTCATCCTTTACATCCCTTTACATGTACAAGTTTCGTTAACAAAAAAATAAGTGTACATCTAACTGTTCAACAAACTGCTAACTAACTAACTGTATATAACAACTTAAACATAATATAAGTTATTATCTGTATGTACAATATATGTGTACATCCCCCCTTAAGTTGGAGATTGGTAGAGATCAACCAAGCCCAACTTGGAAATTAAACGATGAAATATAGGAGCTATGAGGGATTTGGTAAAGGAGTCCGCGAGTTGATATTGAGAGGAGACGTGAGCAGTTTGAATAAAACCTTCCTTAAGCATGTCATAAACAAGATGACAATCAATGGCAAGATGATTGGTTCTTTCATAAAAAAGGGGATTAGCAGCTACATGTAAAGGTGATATAATGTAGATCATAATGGTATCATCCTAGTTTGCCACATTCCATTTTTCCCTTCATATTAGTGAGGTATTAGGTATACGTGATTGTATTGAATTTGTGTCATACATGACATATTCATTTGATACTTTTCAGTATCAAAGCCTTACAGGGCGAAATGATGGATTTTTGTTAACATTGGATCAAATGTTTAGTTTTTTAAAACATAGTCGACTAATTTAGTAGCGTGACTTAACCGAGTTTTAAAACTATTTTAAAACTAAAGTTAACACTACAATTAAGTATTGTTTAAAGGGAAGATTGTTAGATATTTTTGTAATTTCCTATAAAGTTGGACAATATTTAATTGCATTTTTTGGTTTTTTAATAACTTACCAGTTAAGTTACGTAATTTGATATAAATAAAGATAATAAAATAGCTCAATAAATAATCTAAATGAATGGGTCAAAGTCTGGGTAGAAAATGGATCTCAATCAGTGTGGTGGACCCATATCAGGCCTGTGATGGAGAAGCTCGATATAGAAGCTATATATAAAGGTTAAGATCTCCTACAGTTGCTCATATCAATCGTAAGCATAAGGATTCTCTGACCGTTAAGAGAACTTACCTTTTGAGAAAATTGTAGAATGACTTTACCCACATCCTCAAGAGTAGTTCTAGTGAAGGCAGCGGTGAATTCACGCTTATTTCAGTTTTAAAAAGTTCGTTTGAAATTATGGAGACCGAAATAAGATATTTTCCCCATTTCTTAATTTCTTGCCCTTTCACGTTCGATCCGGGATATATAACTAAGATACCGTTACGTATTACACCAATCACATCAAAAATGCCACAAGATAAGCTATTATTTGTGATGCCCAATGCATAAAGCATTAACAAATCCTGAAAACCTCTTGGAATTGATCTTCTGAATTTGTTACATTGCAGAAATGGACATTAGGCTCAGACAACTGGGCAATGAACCTCCAAGAAGATTGTGAGAAACGTCCACAAAATATTTTGAGATGAGCTCATATGTAACTTATCCCACGAACAAATTATTCTACAGGGCAACTGAATACAAATTATTTGTGTCACCAATCCAGTTGAGAATCTTGCTGGACATTTGATTGTTACTCGTATCGAGCAAATAAAGGGTTGAGAATAAAATTTTATTTTTGTATGAACGGATTAAAGTGAAATGATTGTTGTTCAACTGTAGAACAACTAATCAGTCAAGTAGAAGTAATTAGAGCGAGAAACCTGTTAGAGTGAGAAAAGTTAGTGAATTTTGTACATGAAGCAGACAGTGAACTCTTACCCCTCCTTGAGTTTCCCTAGCGGAGCTCGATGAGAGTATGGACGCCCTCGTCAACGAGGGGCACCAAGCTAAGAAAGGCCGTACCAGGAAAAGAGACGATGACATTGCTGCACCCAAATCGTCGTACAACGCGGCTGTGACAGGCGGCGAGACTAGGGATACGGTGGAGGGAGTACATGCTTAACCGGAAGACCTTCCAATGGAGGTTGAAGAGGGGGACATCACAGCCACCGTAGAGGAGCGTGGGGGAAGCGTCGTTCTATCCCAACAGATGAGGACCAAACTGGATAACTAGTAGAAGCTCGTCGTCATGGTTAAGTTGTTGGGAAGATAGGTGGGTTATCGGACTCTCATCACCCGCCTGAGAAACATGTGGAAGCTGCATGGTCCGATGAAGATGGTTGATCTTGACAACAACTTCTACCTGGTTAAATTTAAAGAGGAAGCAGATTATCTCCACGTCCTCACCGATGGGTCGTGGCTTGTTTTTGGGCAGGTCCTCGCTATTCAGCTCTAGAGTCCCACCTTCCAATCGACAACTACACAGGTTTTGTAGGCTGTCGTCTAGATTTGATTCCCGAATCTACCAATAGTTCGCTACCATCCTTCAATCCTTCAAGCTCTCGGGAATCTTGTGGGGAGCACGGTGAAATTGCACGACGCGATGTTGCTAGCCGTGCGAGGAAGATACGTGCGTGTTGCGATTGATATTGATCTGAGCTTACCTATGAAAATGCAGGTTGAACTGGATGGGGAAACGTTGCTGATCCCTTATGAGGGTCTCCCTCAGGTGTGTTACTCATGCAGCAAAGTTGGCCATCTCACGAGCTCTTGCACTCGCACGTCCATAGAGACCAGTACTCTAATAGATCCGACGTCTCACCATCGTGCTCAGGACAACGAAACCAGACGCCCGCTGGTGGAGCAAACAGGGAAGAAGGAGACAGCCACGCCCAAGGGGTATGGGCCATGGACCATTGTGCAACGACGAGCTCCCAAGCTAGTGCAGACACGACAGGAGCAGGGGCCCAGGCGTCAGTCTGGGGATGAGCACCAAGGCTCCAGATACAATGTGCTTCTAACTGAAGAAGTTAATGAAGAAGTGACTCCTAGCCCTTCTTTTATTCCTAACAATGGTACTTTTACAGGATTTGGGCAACGGTTCCAGTTGTCAAATTTAGTTGGCCCAAGTAAGGTTACCCCCCATAGGGGGCGTCTACATCGACAACCCATAGATCCAAGAAGAACTCCAATGGCAAGGTAGGCCCCCATACCCCACTGACCCGAGGGGACAGGGTCAGGTCTAGCGAGACTGTCCAGCATGAGGACTTGGCCTAAACGGTCCAGCTTCAACCCACAGGTAAGGATAGGAATTTGGTAGTGAAAGTTTCGACTCACTCCAAAATGATTTGTGATAGTCAGATATTAGCGGCTTAGGCGGTGCGACCCGAGGAGGGACTTCAATTAATGGAGGGTGTTGATGAACCTGGGGACGAGGCCAGCCTGCGAACCGGCACCACCATCCTACCGCCATCTGAACCTTCGAACTGCCCCCTCAGAACCGAGCCGGGATATGGAACTGATCCTGCAAGACCAGCCCATGGACCTACGGGAGGTGCACGGTGATGACATTGGGGTAGCCCCGATGTAGGGTAATGCTTTCTGATTCCCATTTTTATGTCAATTTTAATTTGGAATTATCAAATGACAGGTAGGTCGGAGTTCTAGATCCTTCTGTGTAATTACATCCATAATTATAAACCGGGTATCCTGGCCTTGCTAGAACCTCGGATTAGTGGCTCTCGGGCAGAGAAAGTGATCATTTCCCTCAGCTTTGACTTTTCTTTTGGGGTTGAAGTCGAAGGTTTCTCTGGCGGGATTTGACTTCTTTGGCAAGTTGCATTTGACCTTTCTGTTGTCATCGCACACCGTCAATTTCTGCATGCTTCTGTCACCTATGATCAAAATCAATTTGATTTAACCGTCATTTATGCTAGGCCGCAAGTGGCCTCACAGTCCATGCTCTGGTCTGCTTTATCTTGGATCGGATGCTCTACCTAGTGGCCTTGGCTTGTGGGCGGCGATTTCAATGCTAAACTGGAGATTTCTGACAAAAGGGGTGGAGCTACCTCTAATCAAGTGGTGAGTTGACGGTTTAAGGAGTGGGTCCATCGATGCGGGCTTCATGACTTAGGCTTTCTCAGCTCAAAGTTCACTTAGCGTAGAGGCATGGTTCAAGCTCGTCTAGATAGAGTGTTCAGCTCGTCTGCCTGGATGCAAAAGTTTCCCCAAACGGTGAACCACCACCTACCCTTCCTTAGTTCTGATCACCGACCTATGTTGCTTTATTTATTCCGTAACCCTCCTTGGCTAAGTGGAGCACCTCCCTTCCGTTTTCAAAATGTGTAGCTCACGCACTCCCGATTTCTGGAGGTGGTAGCTGAACATTGGCTCCCTCAGGAGGTGACAATGAGTAAATCTTTGGGACATTTCACTACGCACCTTCAGACCTGGAACACGCGGGTGTTCGAGCACATCTTCTACTAAAAACGAAGGCTCATCGCCCGTCTGGAAGGGCTCCAGAGGGCCTTGACATTCGATCCCTCGACTTCCCTTCTCGATCTGGAGGACACTCTGAGTAGAGAGTTGGTGCAAGTTTTATGCGAGGAGGAACTTTATTGGCATCAGAAAGCCTGGTGCGATTGGCTTTTGCAGGGTGATCGAAACACCAAGTATTATCACATGCTCACCCTAGCCAAGCGAAAGAAATTACGGATTGATAGACTTTATGATGAGATTGGGAACCTCCGAACAACTGCGTCTGCTTGTTCAGAATTATTTTGTCAACTCTACCATCTCAATGATGGGTCGTCCCTGACGTTTCCCCTCACGAGAGCCTTCTCAAGCCTTTCAGAGGTGACGGTCCAGGAGCTCGCCCTCCCTGTTCAGGAAAATCCACCGCGCGTTTTTTGCCATTAACCCCAACAAAGCCCCGGGCATTGATGGTTTAATGAGCTTTTCTTCCAAAACCAATGGGCAACAGTCGAGTTGACAGTGGTGGCCTTTATTTAGGCAGTTTTTTGGATGGAAAGATGAGAACCTAACCTGAATCAAACCCTTCTAATCCTCGTCCCCAAAATCACATCCCCGAGTCGGTTATCTCAATTTCGTCCGATTAGCTTGTGTATCGTCACATATAAGGCCATTTCTAAAGTCATTATGCACCACTTGAAATAACATATGGACCACCTTGTTGCGTCCAACCAATGCAGCTTCATTCCTGGGCGATAAATCACTGACAATATTATTATAACCCAGGAGGTTATCCACACAATGCGGAGGAAGATAGACAAGACTGGGTTTCTGGCCTTGAAAGTAGAATTGGAAAAGGCTTATGACCGGCTACGATGGGCGTTTCTTCACGACACGTTGGTCGATATTGGGCTACTAGATAATTTAATCTGGGTCATTATGAAGTGTGTCACGACGGTGTCGATGCAGGTCGCCTGGCAAGGCACTGTCTCTGATTTGTTCCGACCTTCGCAGGGCCTCCGCCAAGGAGATCCACTTTCTCCTTACCTTTTCGAGCTTTGTTTAGAGCGCTTAGGGCAGCTCATTTTGAAGGAGGTGAACTGTGGGAGCTGAAAACTGGTCAAGTTGAATCGAATGGGTCCTCCTATTTTCCACTTATTCTTTGTAGATGACCTCGTTCTTTTTGCTACAGCCGAGGATATGTAGATACAGGTGATACCCGTACTTTGGAGTCTTTCTATAGTGCTTCCGGCCAGATTATTAGCACCGTCAAATCTCATATCTTCTTTCCAAAAATATTCCCCGGGATACTGTGCGACGACTGAGCCAAGGGCTTCAGGTTCCTAGTACGACTAATCTTGGTAGGTATTTAGGGGTTCCGCTTATCCATGAGCGGACTAACCGCAACACTTGTTAAGACAAAATGACTTCACATTTAATAATTTTGTTGATAATCAAATAATAATAATGTTTGAAATAAATGAACTGTTTTGATAAGTGTGTTAAGCGTGTAGTGAGAAAATACAGAAGAAGTGGACAAAACTCAGAAGAAGTTGCGAAACACAGAAGGAGTTTCAAAATACAGAAGAAGTTGCGAAACACAGAAGGAGTTTCAAAGAACAAAAGAAGTTGTGAAACACAGAAGGAGTTTCGAAACACAAAAGAAGTTGCGAAACACATAAAGAGTTTCAAAACTCAAAAGAAGTTTCAAAACTCAGAAGAAGTTCAAAAATTTAGAAGAAGTTCAAAACTTAGAAAAAGTTTCAAAACTCAGAAGAAGTTCAAAAACTAAGAAGAAGCAAGTTGAGTTAGTTACAAAACTCAACAAAATAATGGTTTCTACAAGAAGCAAGAAGCAGTTATCAAGATTCAAGAAGTGGTTGGAGACTTAAGCTACAAATATTAATCGTAGTCGAAGATTGAACAATCTTTATGCTTACAAGTTATTACTTACAAAAATTCTGTATAGAAAGTGCGATATACGAGTGCTAACACTACTGTAACAAAAGCTCACAATATCTTTCTAGTGAGAGAAAGAAAGGTTGAGAGCCTGGAGAGGCTAAGATAACTGAAAGAATACTTAGTGTAAGAGACCTGAAGAGGCTCTGGAAGGAAAGAAAGAATACTTGTATCTTTGATGAAGTATAGTGAAAACTCAAAAGGATTCTAAGGACCAGATGTAGCCCAAGGTTTGGGGTGAACCAGTATAAAAATCGCATCGCCTATCTTCTATCTCTTTACTCTTAAATACTCTTGTTCTTTTATAAGTTCATATGAGTTATTTGCAATTTAACTAAGTACATATTTGATATTCACTCAATACTTGAAAAAGTTTCTTTTTCAAGGGATTTTCAAAGATTTTGTGTATTCACGAAAAGATTACACAATTTAACCCTTCTTCTTGTGTACTTTGTATATTCTATATAAGTTCAATATTAACGTGTGATTTACTTTAACACCTACCAACACATCCTCGATGTGGCCCAGAAGAAACTTGCAGGCTAGCGCACGAAGAGTCTATCGCTCGCAGGTCAGGTTATTCTCACCCAGTCGGTCCTCTCCTCTCTGCCCATGTTTACTATGCAAACAGTGAGGCTCCCGCGCCAATTGTGCGACAATTTGGAAAAAACTATGCGATATTTCATTTGGGGGTCGAAGCCTAACCACCGTAGAACGCACCTGGTTAACTGGGACTCAGTGTGTCGACCTAAAGCAGAGGGAGGCTTGGGTCTTCAAAGACTTCGCGCCACTAACGATGCGTTTCTGGAAAAACTAGGTTGGACACTGCTTACTAAGCCTAATGCTCTGTGGGTTCAGATATTATGGGCCAAATATTGTTTTGATGATCGTACCATCCCCCATTCCCTTGCCAGGCCTAGGGCTTCGATCACTTGAAAAGGGATATCAGCCTCCTGACAATTTGTCCGGTAAGGCCTTACCTAGACTCTGGGGAAAGGCAGGCGAGTTTTATTTTGGCTAGACAATTAGATGGCAAGCCGAGGGCCACTCATTCGCATCACAATTTCTCCGATCCCGGATGGCATCCTTTCCGCTATAGTAGCAGACCTTACCCAAGAAGGCTGCGGCTGGAGATGGAATGAATTTCAACAGTTCCTGCCGTCTACAGTGTGTGTTGAGCTGGCGACCTATTATCCCTGTGGCAAGGATGGAGGATTTGACAGGACGATTTGGGGCCCGACACCTCATGGGAAGTTCACAGTGGCGTCCGTTTATGAGCTCATAGACGGCCGCTCCACGGAAACTCAGCCTAAAATTTGGGAGGTTATTTGGAAATGGGCAGGGTCGCAGCAAATCCGGTCGTTTCTATTACTGGTCGCTCAACATCGACTCCTGACCAACCAACAGCGTATGGGCTGCCATATTGCCTAAGATAGTCGTTGCCACTTCTGCGGCCACAAAGAATCCCTTCTTCATATCCTGAGGGACTGCTCACGCGTGAAAGGTCTCTGGCGACAATTCCACCCAGCGGGGGTTGATACTGCATTTTTTCAACAGGACGTGAAAACGTGGCTAGTGTCAAACCTCATGAGACACTCCCAAATCTAGCAGGAAGCGTGGTTCATCATCTTTGGAGTCACCTGTTGGTTTCTTTGAAAATGGCGTAATGGAAGCGTGTTTGACCCGACTTTTGAATGGCCATTAGGGGGTATCAAAATCATTCTGGATTACGTCGGTTGGATAGCACGCACACGAGCTATGGCGAGTTGCGTGTTTCCGCCTCAAGGTATGCCTGTCGGATGTTTAGTACGCTGACAAAACCGATGGAGGGATGGGTGAAAGTCAACACTGATGGTGCAGTTAAACGCGGGACCGTTACGGCCTCCGTTGGGGGCTTAATTAGGGATAGCCATGGAAATTGGTGTGGGGGCTTTCAGCAGTTTATTGGACGGGGTTCTCTTCTCTCAGCAGAACTTTGGGGTGTCTTCTCAGGCATTACTTTGGCTTGGGACCTGGGCTATTGACGAGTTGTTGTCGAAACTAACTCTCGTGAGGTTATTAACATTATTAATTTATACAATTGTGTTCTGACTGAGGAAACCTTTTTGGTGTTAGGTATCAGGGAGTTTTTTCATCAAGACTGGGAGCTCCACCTCCAGCATGTCGTCCGCAAAGGGAATCAATGTGATGACAGTCTGGCGAGTCTTGCGGCCTTTCTACTAGCAGGTCTTCATGTCCTCCAGGATCCTCCTCAGGGCATCCATGAACAGCTCCACAAGGATGCTCGCGGAGTATTGTATTCCAAAGCTTTAAGTTAATTTTGTCTCTTTCCCTTGTAAGCAAAAAAAAAAAGAATAAAACATATCTCCATAGAAATTGTTGTTTGACATTTTCAAAACTGCCAAGTAGATGCAACATGACACCATGTCTTGGAACCAGTCCTGAAAATTTGTTAAATGAAGCATGTCGGGACCTTAGTGTTTTCATGTCACCAATTGATGTCGGAAGAGGACCTTCAAAATCATTTCTGGACAAGTTGAAATGCACCAGTGGTGGAAATATTTTGCCAATGTGTCTATCCAGCTGTCCATTCAAGCTATTCTCATATCAACTGACAATAAAGAAAAGTTTGAAGTTGGTGGTAGATGTGACCATAGAGTTACTCCTAAAATTTAGTGTCTCCGGTTTTGGATTGTTTTCAAGCAGCCAACTAGGAAAAGTTCCTGTCAACTTGTTATGAGACAGTTCAACTGTTATCAAGGTGTTCCGGTGATAGAGGATCTTCGGTTGAAAATTTGGAATTAGCCAACCCGGATAATTATTTTCAACTCTGAAATGGTTGTTGTCACTTACCAATTGAAACACCACAAGCCTGGACTGATTAGCAAATAAAACAGAAAATGAACCCTCAAAAAGATTATGACTCAGGTCTAGGTACTCGAGGGACGACAGACTGGTAATTAATGAGGAAGGAATGTGACAAGAAAAATGGTTTCCAGAAAGATCCAACACTCCAAAGGGACTTCAGTTTATTCAGACATCCCGGAAGGTGTTACGGTTTGATCTAATTGCAAGGTATGGGACCTGAATCCCATACCGATTAAATACAAAGTTGATATGGGATTTATAAGGACTTTGGGCTCTCCACCCTCATAAGCTAGCTTTTGGGTGTGGCTCTCCTAAAGTCCTTATCAATTGGTATCAGAGCCATTCGATATGGAAACCCGCCAGAAAGCAAACACTGATTTTCGTAATGAAGTAGCCGATCTACTTTCTAAACAGGAAGCTGTCCTAACTCAAGTGAGTGACAACTACAACCAGCTGCAGACACGAGTAAACGAAAATTATGACCAATTGAGTACAATGGTGAGGAATCTTACTCATGAGTTTCAAGCCTTTAGAATGGTAGTAACTCCTACACGGCAACATACTGGAGAAAATCCAATTTCAGGGGAAGGAAGCTCTTGACCCAGCCTTGATAACTCCAGGACTCAAGGCTCAGACACACGAAAACCCCAACCCAAGTTGATGTTTCCAAGATTTGAAGGCGACAATCCTCAAGGATGGTTGTTCCGCTCTGAACAATATTTCATTTACCACGGCATACCGGAGGATGAGAAATTGTCCATTGCCTCATTCCATTTGGACGGAAAAGCGCTACAATGGTATCAATGGTTTATTAAATTCAGAATTTCTCTGTCTTGGATCGAATTCAACCGCGCTCTCCTTCAGAGGTTTGGACCCACTGACTATGAAGACCCCGGGGAAGCATTGAAACGATTGAAACAACTGAATTCGGTGGATATCTATCAAGAAGAATTTGAGAAGCTGTCAAACAAAGTGGATGGATTACCAGAGAGTTATCTTGTTAGTAGCTTTATTGGGGGACTAAAGGATGAGCTTCGAACGGATGTCAGAATGAACAAGCCACGTACCCTCACTGATGCAATCGGCTTAGCTAGGTTGGCAGAAGGACGCTATCATCAATCTCGTCGGCAAAATCCACCCCAAAGGAGTGTGGCTAGTTTCGACTCTAGACTTACGAGTCCGGGAAATCCAGGAGTATTAGGACCAGTACCGAACCAAAGAAATGCGAATCCAAACTTCCGCAGATTGTCAGCGCAAGAGGCTAGGGAACGGAGAGACAAAGGTTTGTGTTTTTATTGTGATGAGAAGTTTTCACCTGGTCACCGGTGTGTCCGACCACAGTTTTTTATGATTGGAGACGTGGAGGAGATTATAACCCATGAGGATTCATCAATAATAGAAGATCCAGGAGGAGATAATGAAATGCCAGAAATTTCTTACCATGCAATCACAGGAGCACAACATCACCAGACACTGCGCCTAGTAGGAAAAATTCGAAACTCTGAGGTTATGGTTCTTATCGATGGAGGCAGCTCTCACAATTTCATCGATAAAAAGATAGCACATAAGTTTGGGTTCACCATTGAGACTGGAAAGAAGTTCCAGATCAAGATCGCCAATAACACTTGGATCGAATGCGTAGGCTTGTGTCGGGGCATCAGATTGGAAATTCAAGGCTGCGTCATTCATGCAGATTTCTTTGTCCTCCAAGAATCTGCGTATTCAGTAGTTTTGGGGGTCCAATGGTTGTCAACCTTAGGTCCAGTGGAGACTGACTATACAAAATTAATGATGGCGTTCAATTGGTGTGGGACTCGATACACATTCCAAGGGATTAAGCAAGGATTAGAGGCATTATCTGATAAGGAAGCAACTAGAGTCTTATCAAGTAATTACCATGGAGAAGGGTTCTTCATTCAATTATTTAACACAGAAAATATCTCCAACGATTCTGAAGGGGGCCACCCGGATCTCAAGGACATCCTATCCAGCTACTCGCACGTTTTTGACAATCCCACGAAATTACCACCTATAAGATCTCAAGATCACCGTATCCCTTTAACCCCTAATGCACCAGCTGTAAACGTGCGTCCCTATCGGTATCCCTACTACCAAAAATCAGAGATTGAAAAGCAGGTACAAGAACTTCTCTCTACAGGGCTTATCAGACCTAGTAATAGTCCTTTCTCCTCTCCAGTGTTGTT
>JANZLD010000005.1:8357416-8377959 GCA_026413575.1 Erythroxylum carthagenense | reverse complement strand
TATATGAGTTCAAAGATGAATTTGAATCCTTTTGGTACGTATGCCAATGATTTATAATGTTATATGCCCTTACATGAGCTCAGAGTTCATCAGTATGTGAAATCTTGAAGATTTCCAACAAATAAACTTTTAAGTGTGAAAAACCGAATCCACTAGATAGATATGACCATGGTGGTTAAATAAATGTGTTCTAATGCCTTAAAGATGATTAGACATGATTTATAGACTTATTGGACACTTAGAAAGCTTAATTGGAAAAGTTGATATATATAAGGGCTTATTTGCAAATTGTTAAAAGCTAAAGGATTTAATAGTAATTTTCAATTCTTGAAGGACCAATATGTAATTTTATAAAGTTAAGGGGCTTAGTTATTATTTACAAAAGTCTAAGGACCAAAATAAAAATAAAAGTTTTGGAGATTTCTAAAGTTTGGGCTTAATTGCAAATTTAGGAAAGTTTGGAGGGTAAAATGATAATTTCACATAAGCCAAGAGCAAAATGGTAATTTCACCCCATTTGATCAAAGAAGAGTCAATATTCTGGACCCTTCTTTCACTTATAGCCGTGTATCACATTTTTAAGGACTTAAGACATTTTGTTTTAATTGAAAGAAAGGAAAAGAAAGGAGAAGAGAGGATGAGAAGAACCCATTTTAGGTCATCATCAAGTTTCCGCCATTCTTTTGATTTTCCAACCCAAACCAAGATGTTCTAAGCTAATTTAGAGTCAAGGAATTCAAATCTATCATTAGATTTGAGAAAATCTTAAAGGATTTGAAGATATCATTAAAGGAACGTGTAGGTAAATTTTGTCTCATCTGTCTCTACATTATGATTTTGTGTTTGGTATTAAGATATGTTGTTCTCCATGCTTGAATATGCATGAAACATGGTTTAGATGAATGAAATGTGTCATGGAGAGGGTTCTTTAAGTCAAAACCGAAATTGTCCCCTTTAGGTAAAAGTTTGTGAGTTTTTGAATATCTTTTGAAATTGATGGTCTAAATGAATTCTATGGTGTTAATTATACATGTATGACGTGAATTGATGATGAAGAATGAAGAAGATGTGTTTTAGTTAAGTTTAGATCTAAATGATGGAGAAGAAGTGGATTAATGTAATGAGTTATACAGTTGATAAAATGTAGCTTAAATGAAGGAAATTGATTTAAATGGAGTGGTGAAATGTGTTGTTGTCTGGAAGTATTTGTTATATAACAAAATAGGAGCATGAATTACCATAATAAAGCCTTGAAAATATGACTTGAAAGTCATGCACATTAGGTGTTTGATAAAATGTCTAAGTAAACTTGGCTTAGGATTTAAGACTTTATAATGCTATGCCTTGGAAAACTCTTTTATGTTTACATAGAGTGAACTTGAATTGATGCTTAGATTGACAAGTAAAGGCTTAATATGCTTGGATAAAGATGTACTTAATTATGTTTTGAAAATGAATAAGTATGGGATTAAAGGCATTAAATGCCTTAGAAAATGCTAAAGAAAACCTAATGTGAATAGTAAGGAAGTAATTATGTGAGAAGCTTAATGGTCGGATCCTATAGCTTAAAGAGAGCGATATTGTGTTTTATACACTTATGTGATGGTGTACAAATATGAAATTCATGTTTAAGTAGTAAATACATTTATGTATAAAGGCTCGAGAGCTGTGAATCAAGGAGCTCATACTGAGGATAGTTGAAGTTATGGGAGTGTATATCTTCTTTTGAGGTGAGTTGGAGAAGCCGTATTTCTCAAATAAGATTAGAACATCCTAAGACAAACATGATGACTTGTATGTGAATTTTGAACCTAGGCAACATATGGTAGACTTGAATTTCAAATGGACGCTAATATGCTTAGGTATTTAATAAATGACATTGTTTTTAATAACTCTTTGCACTTAGAGTGCAACTGATGTTTTTATTACATATTTTGAGAAATGTTATTGTTTTTAACAAATCTGAGTTTAAAGTGCAAAGAATAATGCTTTATTTTATGAAACTACATTTTTGAATAACTTTGCACTTGGATTGCAAAAGATAACTTTTATTGCAGGAAATAATGTGTTGGAATTTACATAAGCACAATTGAGTAATGTATTCTGCATTTATTTGTTCTCTTTGGCTTAGAGCCATGTTACAGTTTTATTTTATCAGTTAGACCAATAAATAAAAATATAATGCTTTACTTGAATTTTGTACTTAATTTTTGTATATGATTTTTGCGATTGGTGAGGAAACGATTGGCCAATTGTGTGTTGTACACAACTGATTAAACTACTGTCGTACCCTTGACGCTGGTACATGAAAGTCAAGTCACCGTATCAAAATCTTTCTACGGGACTCGTAGGTGATTCCATACCTAGGATCTGGACACTGACGAGGTCATCACCTAAGGTCATGACACTCTTATCGACTGTAATCCGGACTCACCATGAATTAAAGTCGAGCCAACACCAAGTATCGGTAGGTGTGTACATTAGTTTAGCCAACTAGTGGTGTCACACATGATTGCTTTGGCTTATCCTGATATTAGTTTTCCTATTGATATTTGATTTATACATATGATGTTTTTATGCTTTTGTGTACTGGAACTAAAACCTATGTTCACCGAATGGGTGATTAATAGGTTAGGCCTATATGTTTCCTAACCAATATACGTTGAGTCATAGGCTGGGCCTATGTGTTTTCTATATATATATATATATATATATATATTCATCTTATAGGTTATCTGTACCGTCTTGGTATGAATTGAATCGAATTCTATTTGTGCTATATGTTTTTCCTGCTTATTGAGTACCTAATGTACTCACCCTCTCCGCTTTTCAACCATGCAGGTTAATTCAGTGAGTTTGAAGCTCTGAGTAGATCATGGGGTCTTTTGACATTTTTGAGGTATTACCACACATGGATAGTTTCTTAGTTTTTACTTTTATTGTCTAGTGGCTCATAAACTGTGTTTATGTAGATACATTTTATGATTTTGTAAGTTAACTTTTGATTTGCCTTGTGTTTTATAAATGACTTTATGTATGAATCTTTTGATACTGTTGTTAAGATTGTCTTTAGTTGACTTTAAAGTCTTGAAGTTGTGATTGGATGTGAATATAGAAGTGTGTTTAAATTGTCAACAAGTTTTGGAATTTCTAAAACACAATTGTTGTGCTGTCCAAATTTTTCAAAAAAATTTAAAAAATATTCAATTAGTCTTGCATTGTCAGATTAAAGATACCGTTAATGTCTTTAGCCCGGTTATGCGGCGGTTGTCATGGGCCTGATGTGATGCTGAATCATGACATACAATTTCATAAATAATGTTTGATAACAACTAAATTTTTATTCACTATTCTATTTATAATTGAAATACAATATCAGCCAATTATGTTAAGATAAAATTGATCGATAGTTATAATTTGTTATGACATTACTATTCGTAATTTTATAAACATTGTTCTTAATTTTTAGAAAAAAAAGGGGACAAAATTAAGACCCCAACTTTTAAAAAATTTGTGATAATAAATGGGTTCCTCGTTTAATTAACCCGAATATGTTGTATAACTTTTAAAAAAGTAGTCATAATATATGGGTTCATCATTTAATTTGTGATACATGGGTTCCTCTTTTAATTAACCCAAATATGATCTAACTTTTTAAAAAATAGTGATAATACATGGGTTCATCATTTAATTAACTCAAAAATGTTGTTTAAGTATAATTTACAAACTGGGGATATCATAACTCTACTCTAGTCCTCAAATAGTTTATGTATATATATCAATGCATGAAGATCTTTAAACAAGTGGGCATGTAGATCAAGGCTCTAAGATAGTACGGACTTTATGCTTGAAAAAGAAAAACTATCAGAGCGATAAGGTGGCACGTGCTCTTGCTAAGTGTGATTTCATTTTTCACTAGCATAAGTCGTGGGATTTGAAAATTCATTATTATCAGCCTCGTTGACTATGTTCGATAAAATCTATATATTTTAAGACTAGGCTTTAAATTTATACCATAATTACAATTTTTAATCTTTCAATGCCATAATAATTGTTTTATAATTGTCAATAATTAAATAACTCATTCAGGTTCAATCCTAAAAATTTTAAATCATCCAACTTTTAATTCAATTTTTAACTTTTCGGTTCGATTTAATTTTATAACTCTTGTTGTCAAAAAATGATCAGTTTATTAATTAATTGGTCAATTTTAATAAATTAACATGTTCTTATAAATTAAAATAGATAAATTGATTTTCATTTGACAATCTCTTTTTTTAATTAAATTTTACATCATATATTTCAATCATATTTCAAAATTTAATTTTATTAATTTTTAGTCAATTTTATAACAATCTAATACCAATTAAACCTTCTATAGTTTAAATTTCTTATCTTATTGAATTTACTCTAGGTTCGATTTTTAAAACATTGATAATTGTAATTATATCATTTATAGGTATTGCAATATTTTAAAATCTAATGTAACTTATAATGAACAATTTGAAATTTTGTATGACAATTAAACTATATCAATAACTAATAAACAAGCCTTTTCTTTATTAGAGTGGATGAAGTTTTGAAGTTTGTGCTAACAGCAATAAGTCATCTTTTCACAGATTGACGGAAAAAAATATATTATGAAGTCTTCTATCTTCTTTCAAGAAATTTTTTCATAATTTCTCTTTAATTACCTTGTGGCTTTGTTTGTTCTAGGAGGTCAATTATGTCGAAAACTTTGATGTTTTTTATATTCGAGAATAGATCTGCTATTCCCAAAATATTATGTCCATCGTATTTAAATAAATCTCAGTCATCTATTACAATAAATTGGATGATTAAGATAGTAAAAACACAGCAAGACACAACAATTTGGAAAGAACAGATATGCTCCCCCTATATTCATACTCTTTGAAGCAGTGATATAATGATTAACTAAAGGAAAAGGTCAAACCTTAATTTCTTACGAAAGATGACCCAAAAAGATAGATATACATCCACAAGAGAACAAGAGTCGCATTGCTCATCATAATTAATGCTAACAACTATGCATGCATGTTCTTTGAAGTAACTCTAGTTAATTAAGTGGTTTATTAGGCGAAGTTTAACGTATTAAATTGAGAATCGTAGTTAGCTATGACTCCACTTGGATACATTTTTATGGCAACCTTACCTAGTCTTCACATTTAATAATGTTGTCCTCCACTCATCACTCGTATGATTGAGTGTTCTCTTAGACATCTTCTTTTGTTGCTTTAAAGATTATCACAAAAGCTGGACTTTCCTTGCTTGCTTTTAACATAGAATAAAAGAAGACCTCGTATGGTTTCTCTTGGTATAAAGGGCCAATCATAGATCTGGACCGACCAATTACTGATCTAATGGTTGAAATAAGGCACATCTTCCTTTTTTTTGGTGAAAGAAAAAATAGCTTGGTTGACCTTCTTAAGTGATGAGTTCACCTTTTCAATGGGACTTGAAGACAACATTAACGTGTCCATTTGGGTTGGTTTCACTTGTTATATAAAAACGCACAAGAGTCGTAGAGGTTAAGGTCACAACGTACTCTAAACACGTTGAAACTGAGGGCATGAGTTTTTCTTGTATTATATAATCAAACACATTTATTTATAATTTGATGCTTTTGATCTAAAAATAGATTAATAGAGCTTCAATGATAAGTAATTGGGATAATCAAAATTATAATTCAAGTCACACGTATCTCACCTTAACCTCGTGTATCATACTTCAATCGTCTCTACTATGAATAAGATGAACGTAATTGGGTACCAACAAATCCAAAAATGGTGAATTAACAAGTTGTTAATATGATTTCGTGCCTGCTTAGATGAGATTATATAAGTAGAGTTTTTGTCGGTAAAGCTTTTATCAGTAGAATTTTTCTGAGAAAAGCTTTTCTAAAAAACTAGTTGGTTGTTTGGTTATTTGGTAACATAAAAATAAAAAATAATTTTAATTTTAATTATATTTTATTTTGTAATAAAATTATTTATGCATATAAATATTATTTAAAGTATATCAAACAATATGCAAATTACAATATATTAATTATTATATAATTTTAAATCATATGAAACATAAATGAAAACATATCTAACCAAATCTTTTATATGGATTATAACATAAGTAAAACTAATATAAAAAATAAATATTAAAATATTAAAAAAGTCAAATAAAATTATATAATTTTCAAAATAAATGTAAAGCTAAGTTTGTGGATATTGTGGGAATTATGTGTAAAGCATAAGGACAAAAGAGACTAAAAAATAAGTTTATTAATTGATTTAAAAAAATATACTCAAAAAGTGCTTATTTGATAAGCTTCAAATTTGAACTTCTTAAAATGTTGTATTTTAGCTGCCAAAAAAGTTATATCTACTAAAAAATATTTTTTTTCATTTACAATTAAATACTCATTTTTTTTAAAAAAAATTGTACAAAAAAGTACCTTTTCACCGTCTAAAACTTAACCAAACATGCACTTAAAAGAGTTAACAATAATAATAATAATTTTATAATATTTTGATAATCATAATTACATGTATATACGAATCTAATTAAACTCCAATAAAAAGAGATTTATTAGGTTAAATTTGGTTAGCTATTAATGCTAGACACGAGAAGTCATGTCTAATATCTTAAATTTTATAGTATAAATTTAATAACAAATAATAATATTGTAATAAAAACAAACCACTTTTTTACTATATATAGATATGATTTTCCTACTATTATTAAGGGTAGGTCTAGAAGAATGTTGCTCCATTTCTTACGCTATTCTATGACCTATAAATTGATTCAAAGTATTAGATAAATTGCACTTAGTTTATATAGTTAAGAAACAAACTTTTAGGGAAAAGAAGTAATAGCAAAGAAACATCATAGAAATGAATAAAGCAAGTACCACAATTGTCAAAAAGCAAGCACCAAAGACCAAACCGTTGAAACAAAGCAATTATCAGAAGAGGAGAAGAGTAAAGCAAAGAAACTAGAAAGAAAAAGGACCAAACCAAACGAGCCTGAAAATAATGAGAAAGTAATGTCAAGTGCAATCCCACACGCAAACTTAACAGAAAAGGCAAAGTAACGAAGAAAGAATGGAAATGAGCGGACTGGCTTGCTATTTATATCAGTCCTGGTAATATTGGTATAACTTATTTTGATGTTCCACCTTTAGAGTGTCATAATCTTCTTTTTAAGGATTAATCGAGGCGCTGTTTTTCTTACCTAATTAGTATCTAGTATACTTTTTCTCTGTTTTTCTTGCCTAATTAGTATCTAGTATACTCTTTTTCTTTATCGAAAAAAAAAAAAAGGAAAGAAGGAAAAGAAATTTTACAATGGCAAAGACAAAAGAAAGTAGTCAACTTTCTTAAGGCACTGAAAAGACCTGAAACTGGGGTCTGACCCTGACCAGCCAGAGGAAGAAGAGTCCTTGCACGCAGCCTTCTGCTAACTCTGCAGAGTCTCACCCTCCCGCGCTGACCCGCATGACTTCATCATCATTCAATGTTACATTTACATACAGCTCATTTATGAATATCACACGCCACACTTAACACTTACTTCTTTTCAAATTTCAAATCCTCCCCTCCAACTCAAAGTCTTTATCTTCACTGTTATTATAGCTAGTGTTGGTCTGACTTCTACACCATGATTTTCCTTCTTATGGTTTCAAAATGTGTAGGAGACGGGTAGTTTTGTATGTTTGGTCGTTAGAGTTTGTGTCATTTACAAACAACTTGAAAAGAAGTGATTCCAGTACTTCATCAATATCTTAACCTCCTTGGTCTTACAGTGATCTTATTGCTTTGACCCTAAAAGAAAGTTGTTCATTTTTATTTAATTCAGTATAAAGAAAAGTTAACATTGATGAAATAGATTACTGTTATAATAATAAGGTTAATTATAAACATGATCCAAATGATCTTTAAACAAAGCGTGTACTCAAAATCTGCATAACAGAAATCACTAACTTGGAAATGTAACAAACCCTCCACAAAAGGACAGAACCTAATGCATTGTAGAAAAATATGTGAACTCTCATTTTCAAATGTCAAGTGTTGACACTGAAGAATCCAAAGACAAATTTCCTCATAAATTTCCCACATCACCACCAAAACTCAAAAAGCAATAGCTCCTTTTGTAAACCCTTTAAAACCCCATCTATACTTTTCCCTGTCCAACCATCTAAAACCTGAAAAAGCAATAGAATTTCCGAATATTTCATGCCCAAGCTTTAGTCTTTATCTTCATTCATGGCCTCCACTTCTAACACCAACACCACTACCACCACCATGAACCACCACCAACCCACCTTCGGATCAAACCCATCTAACTCTTCCAACACCACCTTTGTTCAGGCTGACCCATCAACGTTCCGGACCATAGTCCAGAAACTCACCGGAGCACCGGACGAGCCGTCACCGCAAAAACTCCCCGTCACCCACCAAACCCGATCCACCAACTCTCCAGGTCCTAAACGACCCGCATTCAAGCTCCAGGATCGTAGACCAAGTGCTAAAAATCTCCAAATCAACCTCGGCAACAACAGTTCTAACATAAAAAACAATGCTTCTGATCATACTGATCTTTTCCATCTCAGACAAAGAGGATTCTTGGTATCACCTGTGTCAACGTTGGACTTCTTTGCAGGGCGCGCGAGTCCAAGGTCACCGTGTGAAGAAGAAGAAAGGGCCATTGCGGAGAAGGGTTTTTACTTGCATCCAAGTCCTCGTAACACGCCTAGAGGATCTGACCCGCCAGAGTTGTTGCCTCTGTTTCCTTTGACGTCGCCAAGAGAGAAATATGATGATTCCAATTCCTTTTCTTGAATAGGAGAGGCTACAAGGCAAGGGCTAATCAGTAGAATTGTGTTCTGTGAGATGTATTTAAGGTCCTCCTAAATTCTTACTTCTTGCTGTTGGCTAATTTCCTGTTAGAACTTAGCAGTAGCTGGGGTGACAGGTAGCTTGTGTTCTTGCTCTGTGTATGCGCTTCGAGCACTAATTTTGTTACGTTTCAGTGTCGATTTGCCTTCATTTATCCAGCCATAGATAAACTCTGACAACAGGTTTCTATGAACGTGATTCAAGAACTCTATCTGTCATCTATTTAGAAATTAGGTTGGTAGGAACATGGTGAGCTACCTCGTTCCTGTCAGAGAAGAAAATCTTCCAAATTATCCTTTCACCAATTGCATGTGCAAACAATTACATCTATAACTACTTTATCAGTTCAGGTTTATATGTAGTAGTTTTGTGATCCCATTTGTATCAGAAATCCATCTCTTTGAGTCTGAGATAAAGGTGTAGATGAAAGAGATCGCATAGATCTATACGTATATCAAAGTTGTTTAGTACTTCTTCCTCCTTTTCGATACGAAAATTCTTTCCTGGATTGAGTGAAAAAGGTAAATCTATAGGAGCCTCACTCACTCCTGTTATTTAACATTACATTTTTACGTGTCAGGACTCAGGACAGTACATTGATATCATTGAAAGGAAAACCTTGAAAAGCGTCTGTAACTAAATGGCAGTCATTGTACCAACATTGCTCCTGCTCTCTGACGTACGGTTCGGAGGTTAAAAACCTAATCAGATCTCTGCCGTGAACTTTCTAATGAACGGCTGAGATTGTTTTTTGTCATCAAGACGAATGAATAGTTTCATTCACCTGTTGACTTATGCCCGAAAGCTTCCAAGCTCTTACAGGTAGTATACAGAAGACGACAGGTTAAGTCCAAATCCTGCAAGAAAACAACAGTCGATCTGTTCATCAACTTCGTTACATCGAACAGAAAACTGGGTGTCCAAAACTTACAACCTTATCCTACTCTTTTGTTGGAACGTCAAGGTCTTGAGTTTTTCCAGAGAACGGTAAGATGGAAGAATTCAGAGAATTTTTACTTGACGCCAATATTGTAACTTCATGTCATTTTCTACTATTAGAGCCATTATATTTACAGCAGTTGATAGTAGCTCTTATATAATTATATCCAAACCTCATACCAAGTTGACTGATCTCGGTTTATAAATGAAAGAACAGGGGAAAAAAAGTTTTATTTAGAGCAAATAATTATATCAAATAATTCTTACAATAATAAACTCAATTATCATATTTGTCATATTGTAATAATTGGATACGGAGAGAAATAGGGACAGGTTTTGAATCTACTTAGCTAGAAAATAATGAAAGGACAAGGAACACATGCAGATGAAGGGGAAAAAAAAAAACCAAGAAGGGTGTTTTAGCACAAGAACAATGCGATGCTCTTACAAGTAATTAAAGTGTGGCATAAAGTCTTACATTTAGATGAGTTAGCTTTTCTTTTGATCAAATGAATGAAGTATTTAAGAGTTCCTCCAGGCTTTAAATTGAGGAATATTATAGATAATTACAATGGCCATTTCTTGTAATTACTTCCACGTAAATATCTAAATTAGCTAGCAACTTGTTACCTATACCAATTTAAGACAAGTCTGTAATATATGGGATTTGTAGTCTTAAGACGTAAAAGGTTATAGTTTTGCTATTTACATTAATACCTCCAATCTAAGTTGTAAGAAAATTTCCTACGAAAACATAAATACAGGATGATGCAATTAATTCCACCTGGGAATAGATTCCCAATGTCAAACCAACCTTCTTACAACCCCAACAATGATTGCTGCTGCTGCTCTTTGCTTCTGAATGTATTTCTAGTCCAAGAAGATGCTCCGGTAAACTAGAAATAGACTAGAAATAGGGAAAGATAACACATCTGTCACTAGCCCCCAAAGAGTGCATGCTCTGAATCAACTATGAAAAATTATCAGAACAATTGGTTTACTGACACATGTATTAGGTAAATTATTAAGCGTATAAGAGTAAGTACTGCGGGTTCGTATCAATATAATGCTCGTCAAGTTCTGCATGCACATAAGGGGATGGATTATACCCTTCCGAACAAACTCAGAAATACTGGAGGGAAGATGATGTTGCAGTCTTATGGAAAGATACAATATTGAGCTACCAGATATGGTTTGACGGTATGTAAATAGAAGTGCTACAGATTTCTACGTACGTACATTCATTTGCTGATGGAAAGTAAGGAAGGAGGGATGTTACGTTGCCACATGTTGTTTCTTCCAACATGTAAAAACACAAGGAGAATCCAATGTAAGAACTCTTCAATCTCCATAGGAGTTTCTGGTTGTAGCCTGGCAATTTCCAATAAAATAACCCTTGGTGATAAACAAGAAAATAGTCACAGCGAAGCTTTCATTGGCACTCAGCCTTTTATTGACAAAACAAAATTTGCGAAGAAGATGAAACCTCAATTTATACACAGATACAATAGGAACATGCCGAGTTTGATGCTTTTAACAAATTTTTACACCGATTCTATATATAAGAAATTTTCCCTCTTTTTATCCAGTGCTAAAATGTTATGTGGGCGAGGCTGTTTTATTGTCAACCAGATAAAAAGGCAGCAACTTTCCTGTTGATTAGCTTTGCTTTTTTCACTCTTCAACGAACAGAAGCACAGATTGACTGCTGCTGGTTGTATAACCCAGGGACTCCATTTTGGAACCGCTGCTTATTTCTTCTCCGCTTTGCCACAACTATGAATCCATCACCATCGCCATTCTTATTTTTATTTACAGTTGATGTTTTCGCCTGCTCATTGTCACTGGACTGAGTGGAGAAGTTTGCCTTTCCTTCATTTCCCTGGAAAATTTTTATTATTGCACCGTCATTTGCAATTTCATCAAAAGAATTCTCAGAGCCAACAAACTTGTTCTCACTAGATATAGGTTCCTTTCCCGAATCCATGTTATGTTGGACTGATTTCACAATGAAGCTTAGCAGAATCTGCCTTGCAAGTTCTTCCTTTCCAGACGAACTGCTTTTTTCTGAAGTGGCATATTTCATGTCATTGCTGGATTCATTATCAACTTCTTCCTCTTTACCCTTGCTTGTCTCAAGCAAAGGGTTTGCCTCTGTTGAAACACCAGTATCTTCACTTCCAAAATGTGCTTGGCAAGCTCTCCTCGGTACAAACTCGGGTGCATTGGGGTTCATAGATCGAGGAGGCATTCCTGCAGAAGATCGTAGTTTCAATAAACTCTGTCTCATTCGGCAAGCCTGGTTGGATCTATAGAATAGAGGTGATCTAGGTCCACAAGCAACTCTAGCAGCAATAGGAGGTGCCACCGGGGGTGCAACCATGCCTTGACTGTCATTTACATCATAAATATTTGTCACAGCCACCATTTTCAGTGGACGAATCATGGGGAGAGCTCCTGGACTAAATGGTTCGGCTGCAGCAGAAAGTTTACTTCCATTAATTTCCATTGACTTTTCCTGGTCACAAGGGTTCTCTTCAGGCTCAACATCAGATTCTGATTGAGTTCCACAATTTCCCTCCAAAACATCTTCACCCGATATCTTCTCATTGACACAATGACTTGTTTCTTCCTCCTTCGATCTTTCAAAAGGAATGCTAGATAAATGCGTCTCGGTCTTTTCCTTGCTGGAATCTTCTACTATCTCTACAGATGGCTTTAAAACTGAACCTGGGGGTGCCACAGCTACATCCTTGTAAGATATAGATTTAGAAGCAATAGCAGCAAGGTTTCCTAAAGTAGATGAAGCTTTAGAATTACAAACTTTTGTCGCATTCTCCGTAATTCTCTTACTATGATTCTGTATTTGCTCAACTGGAAACTCAGTTTTAGAGCTGCCATTAGTTGTTTTCTTGGGAGGAGAATTGATTTCCAGCCTGCAACTACTTTCTCTGAAATTGGATAACCGAGCACCATTTGCGTTTAGCTTTGCCAAAGCTGGTCGCCTGATGCCAGATTTCCTGCCATTAGTATTACCTGATCGTCCTCTTTGATTGGCTTCTTGCCATCCTTCATCTGAAGTTGTTTCTTCAACTTCTTCACTTGAAAATGTTGACCTGAATATATTAACAGCATCGTTTCCTTCTTCTCCATCATAATGAACTGTGTCCACATTCACTTCCTCGACGTCATCTACCATGGCTGTCACACTCTGTAAGTCATCATGATTCACCGCATCTTTCATTGTTACTGGTTGATCAGCTTGACTGGTTTTATCATGAAACTGCAGTATCTGGCAAATTGTAATAAAAAAAACTAGAATGACATTCTATCATCCCTAAGTTGTGCAATTTAAACCAAAGTTGGATAGCTACAACATAATTAATACATTCTATGAATAAATAAATACCTGTTATCCTTAGGAATGTAACAATGTAAAAGAAAGGAAATAATTTTTCCAATTTCAATAACCTGGATAGGACTATTTTCCAAGTTCCCAATAATAATAAATTCTTCATTTCAATAACCAGTTCACTAAGTAAACTGTTTTGGAAATTTAACAAGACTCCATCAGAATGGCAAACTGATTGAGATTGCCTTTTCTATTTCATTTTTATCCTCTAAAAAGAGCAAGGAAAAGTCAAATTGTCAAGATTATATTGTCTTTTGACATGAAACTAGCAGTGCCAGTTCTAAACACAAGTTTAACTTGCCCATAAAGACATACAAAACTATATCTATACATAATAAGCAAGTTGAAGTTTTACCCTTGTACGCCTCGGTTTCCTATATGTACCGCCTCCTCTTGAATCTTGACCTGGACTGATGTAATCTAACAGATCTGATACACTGCAATAAAGGATCACAGATTTGATACCAGAAGATATAGTTGCATTCCGAATACAAGTAATGTGGAGGATACCATATCAATACCTAAGATGACCTTTGCTTGCAATGGATGCATCTGGCTTGGGAGTTCCATTTCTTGCAGCTTCTTGCTGTTCAAGAACCCTGGATTCAAAATATTCAAGCCATGCTGCAGCGTCCTGCACAAAAATGTTTCACAAACCCATGTTATGCACACAGATGGACTCCCAAAGCAAAGCCATGGATTATGTACAACATTAATTAATTCTTCCATGCCTTCAGGATGAAGAATGAGTAGGCCCCAAAGGCTTTAAACTCCTACAATTATGGCATACTTCTAATGTACATTACGCGATTAGCAAGTATTTCTGCAACACACTCTAACTCTGTATTTTCTGATTACCTGAGTGCGGAGATCCTCTGATCCAAGTTTTTCTTGAAGTATTTTAAGTGTAGTTTGCTCATGTTGAACACTTAAGGAATATGCTTCCATTAGTGAAAGAGCTATGGCTATGGCATGGTAGCTTGCTGCTGTCTGCAAGTAGAAAAGCAAACAAAGAAATCTGCATCAATAGTTCTTCAATCACTTTTTGATTTTGCATACGAACAAAAACAAATATTTGCATTTGCCTCAAAAAGTTAAGCGTGTGTATCCAATGCGAGAGAGAGAGACCTGTATGTGATCCGCTCCTAACAATCTCTGGTTGCACTTTAGAGCTTCATGAAGATATCTGAGAGCAATATGAACATTCCCAATACCCTCCTCCATCATTGCCACATTGATAAATGTTGCAGCAGTATTAGGGTGAGATAATCCACAGGTAAAATGGAGTAGGTACAAGGCACGATTTACATATCTGCCAAAAATATTTAGCATTCATAAGAGAGTTAATATAGGAGGACGAATGAAAAATCTAAAAAATTGGAGAGGACTTGATAAAGAATAATTGAATAAAACAAGGATATAACTGCATAAAGAAATAACTGCAGGACACAGGAAGCAATCAAAATTAAAGAAATAACTGCATGAAATCGCGCTTCCATGTAAATAAGTGGTTTTTGTGTAGATAACTTAATATAATAAGCTAAATTTTATTCACTTTCTACACCAACCCTTTTTAATCCAGTCATTTATATATTGAAATGACCATAGATGATTGGCAAATATATGATGAGCCAATAATGGACTGGCTTGGTGACTTACTTCAAAGCTAGCTCAATGTGTTGGAGACGATAATAAAACACGGATAGATCCCCATAGCCTTTCATTGTGTCAGGATGATCAAGCCCAAGTTCCCTCTCATTGATATCTAATGCCTTTTGTTGATAAATAGTTGCCTGAAAAAGTAAATCATATTTAGTATATCCACAGATATATCTACACTCAATTAATCAGAAGAACCTTGTTTAAATTAAAGAGCTGGCAATTTTATATGGATGACAGTATTACAACTCATATTGTAGTTTGTTTTGAACGGCTTCAATGCTTAAACGTCCTAATTTGTAAACCTCTAAGCCTCTGCTTGACAGCAAATAGAAAAAGTTTCCTCCTCTTGAATACCATTCGAAGGAAAGAGATTTCATGCTCAATCAAAGTAACACTTTCTATTAACCTAATATGTCATTTGTCTTTCTTTGAAGATCCACGTTGCCATTTAAAGCAAATGTCCATAACACAAATATCGAACGGCCAACTCAGTCTTATGTATAGCTAAGATGTTAGTTTACCTGATTAAAATCGCCAGTGTGGTAAAGAACTACAGCTAGAAGACTATAAGCACTTGCAGTAGTTCGGTGATATGGGCCACAAACAGCCATCACTTTTGACAGTGCCTTCATGATAATCAGAAGTGAATATAAGATCAAAAGTTACTCTCCTTAGTTATAGACAATTCATCTTGTATTTCTTGAGATTGAAAGGGTTTTACCTTAGTTCCATAGTTAACAGCATCCTCCAGTTTTCCTTTATCAAGGGCAATCTTGGACGACTCTAATAAATTCCGTCCATCTGCCGATGCTAATCCTACATGCTGTGAAGCAAAGTAAAAGTCTATAATTCACATCAAATTTATTGATGGCTTAATACAGAGAAAAAGATAGATCAAAGTAAGAGAGTTCCTACCTTACACACAGGAACCAGGCTGATGATATCAGACTTCCTAAAGGGATTAGGAGAGTCCATGTCATAATCTCTAGGAACCAACTCCAACCCAACCTGCACAGTGTTGATATTGATATTACTCTAGGGATATATTGAGCAGTCCAAGATTTCAGAAATAAATTAAACTCAAAAAGAAAATACCTTTTGGCAAAGTCCGCGGAGAATTGAGAATTTTCTTAACCACTGTAATTCATGTTTTAATGTCCAGCCAAACCTTCTACCAACAAAAGTTCGCAGCCAGTGCAATCTGAGAGCTTCATCATCTTTCAAATATTGGCTATCTCCTACCCAAGAGCATTCAAGTAAGAAGTTTAGGGTTGAAGCAATTGCTGGAGCTAAATCAGCCACACTGGGAACCGCTGCAATAACTGCCTTAAGTATGTGTTTAAAAGCTCGAGTAACCATCTCATGAATGCAAAGTGCTCTTATATGAGGAAGCTTCTCTGCAAGTTCTACCTGTTAACAAGAGAAAAGAAACAGAAAAAGAAATATCACGAAGCTGCACTTGAGGATTTTCAAAGATACAACTCCACATACATACATAAACAACACATTATTACTTAACTATGCATTTGTATAGTGAGAGATAGGAGAAGATGGCTGAGTCGGAGTAATTGCTTACCACACGACCCAAAGAATTCATCTGCAACCCCCTTAAATGCATGAAGTCAGTCAGTGTTCGGCCATCCACTGGGGAAAGCTCAAGCGAGCCAAAGTCCGTTACCTAATTTTAAGTATGAGAGATAGCATGAGCTATATGTCTAATATTTAGTAGTCTTATTGGCACAAAAAGTACTGAGCATCAATATTGTTACCAGTTTCGGCAAAGCAATTTCATCATAGTACTCATGTGCCATACTGATAAGCTCATCTATCGACTGTAGCCAGAGGTATAGCAGTGCAGTTAGAGCGAGAAATGACCAGAGATGTACCAAAAGAGAAAGAACAGCAACACGAAAAGAATCCAATGCATAACTTAGAGCTCCTCTCACAAACCTTTAAGTGAAGACCAGTTCCTGTTCCTTTCAGACGTAAGAATGCATCTTCAGTAATCAAATTCTTCAATCCATTCTTGCAGCAGGTCTCTTCAGACCCATTATGTCCTACATCAGTTCCCAAGCTTTCATTGCAAATCCCAATTTCATTGTCCTTCTCCTGGTGTGCATCACTCATGCTATCTTTCTTGTCCCTTTTCTTCAAAAACTTAAATTCCTTTCCAAGACCTTTCACAGTATGTTCAATATCATTATCAACCACAGAGCTTTTAGACTTCATATCTGTTGTTTCCTGCTTTTGCAGATGTTGCAACCAAGATGAGCCAAGTTCCCACCTAATAGACCTTTCAGAAGAATGATGATTCTCCCCTAACTTGATCAAACTTTCTTGAACAATTTGTCGAACCAGATGCCTAGATTCTTCAAGATCATCCAAAGTGGAGATAGGTGACTGACCCCCTGTTGATTCAGTACCACAAGAGTTCTGAAGCAGAACCCTCAAGCTGCAGTGAGTTTTGAAACCTTTAAGTCGATAGGACATAGCGAAAACATTGTGTGAATGCTTGCGTTCAGCAGTATATTTAATACAAGATCCAAAGATTTGACGTGAACTATTGCAAAACTTCTAAAGCTTTTTCCTTGAGAAGTATATCTTTAAAAAAGGCATGAGACAGAATATGCAGTGAAACTAATCTGATTAAATGCACCTGCCTGTTATAAGATAACTAGTCATACCACCATAAAAAATATCGAATTCACGATATCAGATAGCTGCTTTTACTATATAGCCGGTACAATTAGAATAAATTCTCTAATAGAATGTAAGATTGTAAAGTGAGTAAGATCTATTTTCATGCTACAACAGCATCTTTCAGTTTTTACGATTGTATCTTACATATTTTCCTATATTAGTTGAGACAAGACTGATGATCATATCCTTTTGTTAATTGCTTATCATAGAGTTTCCTAGCATGCTACTGGTATGTGTTTGCTGTGGCCTGAAGCCAATCTTTTTGATAGGGATAGAATGAGATTGTCAATCAGACCTATTAACATTAAGAGCATTAGCTCCCCCATCAGGTTGATCATTGATTTCAATATCTTGAGCGTCACTGTTTCTCTTCTTCATGTTGCCAGCAACTTGCACTGTTGCATTGTATCCACAATGTCTTACAATGACAACACCTAACGCTGCGGTATCCTGTGTCAAAAAATTGCAATGTTGTTTCAGCGCTCTATAAACAATGTTTAAGTAGCAACATGTTCAGATGAGGTAAAGATCAAATCCAATGTGAGTAATTTCGATGCTATTATGTGATTCACAGGAAGAAGGGTCTAAAGAACAATACAATCAAGATGACATTCATAATACTGATATCCATGTCCTGGACCGAGCTCCTCTGAGCTTCTTTATTGTCCTTTTAAGGAAAGAACTAACCTTGATTCAAACGGTTATGTGAAAAATATTTATGTATTAGTAATCTCACAAAGTACACAGTTCTCGTCTACACAGCTGTCCAGAATTAGTAGAAAGGGAGGTCAGGAAGGAAAAACAACAATCAAACTGCAGATGGTTTAGACAATCTCTGTACAAAGAAAAAGAGATATGGAAAAGGAAAGCTATTTAACATCAATGAATATATGCACCCAACTAATGTTATCTACTAATCATAGAAGTACAACCTATGGCCACACCAAAGGGTTTGTTGTCCTACGTGCATGTGAGATTGAGTAGGTACTTCAATGTTAGATGTAGAGAAAACAGTGCACTTACGTGAACAACAACACTCTCATCAGCTGTTATTCCTTTAAGCAAGTTCCTTTGCATAACTTCCTTAGCAGAGGCATCAGATAACTCAAGTCCAAATTTTACCTCAGACTTTGAATTGATATTAGCATCATCACGGTTGACGACAATCGACAGGTCTCCTACATGATCCTCAAATAAATTTGAACCCGAACAACAATTTACAGCATTTGTAGTAGAATCAATGAGGCGCCGGATAACTTCTACAGCTTTAAAAATTGAGACATCAACAAATTGGCTATGAAGCAAAAATGCTTTCCTGTCACGGACCACTCTTTCTTCCTCTGTCTTGCATGGTAGGCTTGCCAATATTTCAAAATAGGTGGCCCATGGTCGAAGATCATGTTCACCATTTCTTCCTTGCCCTCCACCACTACCACCCCAACTCTCATCTTCTGATGGTAGAGAAGGGAATTTGGATGGAGAGTCGCAAATTGATGGAGGAACAAGCCACGTATTTGCACGAAACCCATAAGGAAGATTACCAAACTGGAAAAAAAATAAATATGACTTCAAATTTTCATCTCAAAAGAAAATCCACAACTGAGTTCACATTTATCGAATGATTCAGTATGACAATAAAATAAAATTCATCACCTTATTGTGCTCTACAAAAGCTTTCATAAGCAAATCATATGCCTGCACCAATGCACCTCACAGTTTAGTAACTTCAAACTCCATTACAACAATGCAACTCCACAGTTTAGTAACTTCAAACACCATTACAAAACGCAACATTCCTCAAATATAACGCTTTTAACATTTTCGACCTGTAGCAATAAACCAAAATTACAAAGGACCTACATTGGTAAAAGCCTGGCTGAGATTTTGCAGAAGATCCACCAATGAATGGCTCCGGAAGAACTGCTTTCCTACTGCATAAAAGCCCTTCACTGATGCTGCCACATTTATTAGCTTCCCATTGCAGATTTTGATCTACAAAGATGGGTACATTACAGCTTCAGCGACTCCATTCCCAAGTAGTGAAATTCAATAAATACAGAACCTGTGTGCTTATATCATACATCCCTAATCTCGAAAAAGAGACAATGAAGCACCTGAATCTCAAAGTGGTCGCCTTCGCGCCTCTGCTCTCCATCCTTTTGTTCACATCTCCTCAAATCTTCATCAGAAAATTTGATTTCAAGGTTATGCTTCATGAAAAATTATAAAAACAAAGTACTTTGCATGCTATGGCTGCTTGAATGAAAAACAAAAACTGAATGGTCAACTAAATAACATCATGATTCTCACTCAAAAAACAAAGAAAGTTGCTTAACGAAAACACAGAGGAATATAGCAGCATATGTCTTTATGTACATATATACACTTACTGAGGATGGGAGGAGTGAGATGATGGAAAGAGAAGAAGTCGTAGAACTCAGAAAGCTTGGGAGTCGGATGAATCGCCACCATGTCTGTGCTCTCCGATGACGGAATGGGGAGCACATTGCTTCCAGAAGGTGCAAGCGGGCTTGGTTGAGGTTTACCGTTAGCATTACTCTTTCTCTCTGACGGCGAAGAGGGCGGCCGGCGCTTGGAGAATCGGGTGGTGCAGGCGACAATGTCGAGGAGTCTCCGCACGTGCACAATGGCCTGCGACTCCTCCGTGTAGTCCTCTGGTGCAAGTGGCAAAAGTGTTAATAGCTCCGAAAGGCAGGGTATTTTTGAGTGACTAATGTAACTCCCACGTGGTGGTCAAAGTGGAAGACCTTTCATAAGTGTTTTTAGTCACGTGTGCCCAAAGGAGTAAAGGCTTGGTATACGAATTTGAGGAGAGTTAACGGTCAAGGAATAAAAAATTAGTAATTAGCTGTTAAATATTATTATAAAGATAATAATTTGGTATTTCACTTTTAGAA
>JANZLD010000005.1:8333179-8343295 GCA_026413575.1 Erythroxylum carthagenense | reverse complement strand
ATAATAATAATAGTAATAATAATAATAATAATAATAGTTAGTTGAAATTTTATAACAATAAATAATAATAATAATAATAAGTAGAAATTTTATAAAAATAATTAATAATAATAATAATAATAATAATAAAAATAAATTTATTAAAAATTTAAGTAAACAAATTTTTATTTTCAATTTTTATTTTACAAACCTCAATAAAACAGATTTTTATTAAACAACGACATAAAAGCAGAGGCGGAATCAAACGGCCCTTTTTAACTTATGGAAGCCGTTTCAGTTGGATTAGATATTTTTTAAAACAGGGTGAGAAAGTAATCTGATAGCACTAAACCCACTATGACAGTGTGACCCATTATACTGCCTAGTTTCTACGCCTTTTCTGGCGCCAAAATCCACAACACACTCGCCGGCGGACGAATCGACAATGCCGGAGCTGCCGGAGGTGGAGGCGGCGAGGAGAGCCATAGAGCAGAACTGCTTGGGTAAGAGGATCAAAAAGGCCATCGTAGCAAATGACTCCAAAGTCATCGACGGCGTGTCTCCGTCTGATTTCGAGGCCGCTCTCGTTGGCAAAACCCTAATCTCGGCTCTTCGTAAGGGCAAGAATCTCTGGCTTCAACTTGATTCCCCTCCTTTCCCTACCTTTCAGTTCGGTATGGTTCTCGATTGTCTCAAAACCGACTTGCTACTTTCTTTTTGTTTGCTTCACTTTTCGCTGTCATATATAAAATAGCCATCTTTTGTTTTTCTATCCTTTCTTTTCCCCTAAAAGGTACATCTTTGTTCCTTTATCGCATGCCCTTTTCGTCTTTGTTGGGAAGTAAGGCTCTGTGGGTTGGAGCTGTTGCAAGTTTATAAAATTGTTAGAAAGCTCAAGTGTTTTATTTTTTTTTCAATTTGTCTTATTTCCTTGATTACTTGATGATTATTCGGGAGCCTTAAACTTAGGTTCATGAGTTCATCAGCACATGTAGCCAATGTTGAGCTATAGCCTATGTTTTGCTAGTTATATTTGCTTATAAGATTGAGAATTTGTTTCAGGGATGGCGGGTGCTATATACATTAAGGGGGTTGCTGTTACCCAGTACAAGAGGTGAGTCATATCCGCAAAATTTTGTGTGCGTACATTGCCCTGAACACCTCATGTTGGAACAATGCTTTTGTACTAAAGAAATTGTGCTTGCTAATTGTGTTGATTTAAGGAATCAGGTTTTAGAATTTGAAACTTGTACATTCAACTTTTTTCTCTCTCCCCTTGTTTAACAGCCAAGGTATATTCATGTATTGATTGCATGTGCGAAATTTCTTTCTTATGTGATCTACTATCCTAGAAGTATTGTTGCAGAATCGTTGAAAATTCTCCCTTGAAATAGTAAATATATTGGAAATATTGTACAATTATGTTTTCTCCTTATTAAGTATACAGTTTTTCAATTATCAATTATTCTTTGATACTAAATTGTGGTCTTTTGCCAGGTATGCAATACTTCAAAATGGTTGTTTGTGGGACTTTGCATTTTCAATGATGCGATGTATCTCTGATCTTAACTGGCTGCTAATCTATGATCTTCAGGTCTGCTGTGAAGGACAATGACGAGTGGCCTTCCAAATATTCAAAGATATTTATCGAAGTAAGAACACGTTTTAATAGATTGAATGAATTTTCTTTTTCAATGTGTCTCATGGATTACATGGGTTGTTTATGTGAATGGATGTGGAAATTTAGAAGTGTCTATATAACCATGAACTTGAAATTATATATGTTCATGCATGTAAAATCTGAAACCAGTGAGCATTTCCACCAATTGAAGAATTTTGGTACTCATGCAGCTAGATGATGGTCTAGAGCTGTCTTTCACTGACAAGAGGAGATTTGCTAAAGTTCGCTTGCTCCAAGATGTATTTGATTTTAATTCCCAAGGATTTATTTTGTTCCTTTTCTGTGCTTCTCTGTTGAAATGTACACAATATTTATTTTTTCTTAATCCTTTCTGGTACAGCCCACTTCCGTTCCCCCAATATCTGAACTCGGCCCTGATGCACTCTTGGAGTTAATGACAGCTGATGAATTTTATGAATCTCTACGCAAGAAGAAAATTGCAATCAAAGCTCTATTACTGGACCAGGTTAAACATCTTGCTGATTTAACTCCAATTTGGACATGCTGTAATATAAGTGTAACATATGAGCATGGAGATCTATGAAATACCTCTCCTTTCCAAAATGCTCTGGCTAAATATAACCAATGGGTTATGGGCGTTATACTGTAATCAGGTGTCACTAAAAAGCTAAAATGTAACTGTTCGAGGACTAATGATAAAAGAATTAAGAAGTGGTAATTATTGAGACAAAGGCAGTTCAGGCAGCTTTGGAAAGCCAAAAATGTTTGCTGAAATAGGACTAGCATAGATTGAAAAGTTTCCATTTATTTCATCATAATCCATATGCATGTTCATGTTATTTACAAGATAGCACGGTACATGTTCTTTTCTTAACTTATTCTCAGCTTTGGGGCATAAACTTGACCTCAAATATTGGGACATTGGGTTTCCGTAGATTATGTAGCTGTAGGAAATTTATCATCTACCAAAGCATTCTTTTTGTATGTGTATCACTATTGTTGCTTGTTAGAGGAGAAACTGTCTTTGAAGTTATAGTTGCTTTAAATTCTATCATTAGTGGTTCTGAGATGACCAGTTTAAGTCCCCATCCTTTGTGGATGCATCCTCTTTTGCCATAGGAAGCTATCAGATGGTCATTTCTTATAGATGAGCCCTCAAAATTCAGTTGTTCAGTTAGATGGCTTTAGAATTTTCTGTGACTAACTTTATGATCATTTCAAAGCATCCCTTGATTATTATGTTTGCCTTTAACTGTGCTTATGTTCACAGAGTTTTATTTCTGGCATTGGCAATTGGGTTGCAGATGAAGTGTTGTACCAGGTCAGTAAATTTAATCCTCACTTAGCACCTTTAGTTCTTTGTTCGTGGTTGTACTCAAGATTTCAATACTTACCATAATAGTTTGGCTATTGATTTGGTTGCATGATTGCATGTTTACTAACTATTTTTAGGCATGGGTGAAAGTGGTGGCTTCAATTATCTTAATTCTTCCTTTCTATCTTCTATTTCTAAAAGGGACGCATCTTCAACAAGGGCTTACTGGACTTTCAAGGGAATAACATTTCTTTAAAATGCTTATGGATTAAATGAGCTGTTGAAGTGCATCTAGCCTATATATAAAGCATGAACAGATTGGATCTAACTGAAACTGGATAATCCAGTCTTTTATGGTATCTAGTGACTCTGTTTGTTCATCTTAAACTTAGTAGGTTCACTAGGCTAGAACTTGTTTCAGTTAGGGAAAAACAGAAATTGTTAGGTTCTGATTATGCATCTCATACATAATATATATTAATTATACGCAACGAAAATAAACGGAACCTCAAAAACTAGATCTACTCATGCATATAGATATGGAAAAAGCAAAAACATGAAATGTAAGATGTTTACATTTCTTTTTGGCGATATCTTTCGTTCTTTAATCTTCTCTGCGTTGAGTTGTCGTAAATTACAACAATCAACGCCGTCTCTAATGAAAATCTACACGAAGATAAAATGATGAAACCTCACTAGGAGATGGCTAGAAATTTTTCTTTGTGCTAGCAAAAAAAGAACTCTTGATAGAGTTAGACAGAAAAAGTGTGTGTATGTGAGAACAAAAACCTTTCTTTTTCTTTTTATGTGTCTTACATAAGATGCACGAAAATCATCTCAATTTTTTTCACTATTCGGCCTTTCATAACTCCCATCACTAATAAAAAGTTATGGGAAGTTAATGGTCATGAATAACATGCATTAATGGAAGTTATGGGAAGTTAATGACCATGAATAGTATGCATTAATGGAAGTTATGAGAAGTTAATGACCATGAATAGCATACATTAATTGAAGCCAACAACACTTGTTTCTAATCTATTCCATGCAACGTTTTCTACCACGATCACATCGCGATACAATCCTGAAACACTCTCATATCTTGAATTACCATTCAAGACCATTTTACTCATCCTTCAAATTTCCTATGTGTGTAATCCATTAGGTTCTCGGTTATGTTGGCCACTTGAATTAACACTTAATTCAAGTAAGTCAATAGTAGTATCTAGCAATACGTCATGATCTCCAATCAACCGGAAAGTTAGTGGTTTGACTACAAACTCTTCCATACGCAATGTTGCCATGCAATTCGTCCTTTCACCATCAATGCCCCACTTGATTCATAGTATGGTCAGGGTCAACTCTCAATAGACTAACTACGTCATATTTAGTCCAAGTGTTATTAGATTTTGTCCTAATGATCTCATTACTTTATGTATCATTGAAGATTCTCTTCATGACACATATTTGCTCTAGCCAGAGATTCCCGAGTAATGACCCCGGCAAGAGGCCGTGAATATCATCTCCTTCTATCAAAAGTGGTGAATTCTTTATTAGCTACTCAATTACCGCTGAATACCTCAAGTTGTACCCAATCTAATACCCTATGAGTAACTTTTAAAAGGGGCCGATGAATGTAGTCAAAGTATAGGATCAGTATCCGAGATATCGTTGAGCACTTCAAGTCAAAGGATTCTTGCACCATTGCTATGATGAGACTATCATTGACATTGGAATAGAATATCCATATGATTGTCTCATAGTAGGTCAATCCAATGTACTTATTACCTTTAGTAAGTATCCATATGTTAACTCTAAACAACTTATGTTTACAGATTATGAGATTTACTATTTGATCTAATCAAGGAGTATAATATGCGTTAGTCTATTCGGATTAATGATATCTCATCTCATTAATCCAATGATTGGGGAAAGTTTAGATACTAATATAATTATTACACATGATAGGAATCTCATTATCATGATCTCATCTTAATTTCTTCCATGTTATATTTTGTATCAATTTAAGATCAACATCAAATTCATAATTGTATGAACATCGAAATAATGAAAAATGTCTTTATTAATCATAAAATGATTTGTACAATAAGTGCTAAAGGTGATTGCCTTTAGAGCACTTCTCTAACAGGAATCCTTTAGAAAGATATTGCCCTCCAAGCATCCCAGTTTATGTTTTTAAGGATTTACACGGTCCAAAAAATTTTCATCGGAAAGCTTCCTTCTTATGAGGGATGTTTCACTTTGTAGCCATTTTGTAACTCAAATATCAAAGCATGCTACTGGTCTCATATTTTCAATCTAATCCCAGGCGAGGATTCATCCACTGCAGATTGCTTCTAGTATGTCAAAAGAAAGCTGTGTCACTTTACGTGATTGTATTAAGGAGGTAGGACACTTATGCTATATTCAGTTTGGAGTCTCATTTTGAAACTGAAAATCTGATTTGTAAAGGCATTCAATTTTCATGCAAATATAGAGGAATCAATATGTAGGTTGTTCATTATGCGGTTGAAGTTGATGCTGAATCCAGTCAGTTCCCTCTCGAGTGGTTGTTTCATTCTCGATGGGGAAAAAAGCCTGGGAAAGTAAATGGTAAGATAATATTTTGAGTGATCATGACAAAAAGTAAATCACTTTTACAGGTCATTGAAAAAGCAGTAGAAGTTGGGGCAGATAGTAGTCAGTACCCCAGTAATTGGATTTTTCATTTCCGAGAAAAGAAGCCTGGGAAGGCTTTCGTTGACGGTTGGCTCTTGACCTTACACGATATCTCCTTCCTCCTGTGGTCTGGCCATATATGAGCCTCATCCCTTCTATTTATATTTTTCTCATACAGTCTTTATTACCTTTGAAGGGAAAATAAGAAACTGCATACACTTCTTGTCCATCTATTAAAACTAATTGCCATGCACAGAGACACTGATGCTTTTTATTTTGGTTATGGCAGGAAAAAGAATTGATTTCATAACTGCTGGTGGTAGGGTATGTTGTATTATCTCACTTTTTATCTATTTAGTGGTTTATTTAAAGGACTTATTTCTTCTTCTATGGATTCATGGAAGTACATATAAATAGCAAAAATGTGTAGAATTCTTTAGTTATTTTACGTTTGGATTTAGACAACAGCCTACGTACCAGAGTTGCAAAAGCTAACCGGAAACCAAGCTACAAAAGCAGTGGAAGCCAAGAAACAGCCTACAAAGAAGAAAAGAGGTGGTAAAGATGTCGAAAAGGATGGTGCCAGTGAGTCACTAAGTGAGGAAGAGGAGAATGTTGAAAGTGTACAAGCAAAGAGAGACTTAAAGCCTAAAGGGCGTGTCAAGAAGGATTCAAAAGGCAAAACTGAGTCTCAAGCAGAAGATGAAAACGATGATGTTGGTTCAGATGAATCTGTGAGCGAGGAAGAGGGAGGCGCTAAAAGGGCTAGTAAAAAGAGGGAGTTGAAGCCTGAAGGCCGGAATAAGAAGCCCTCTAAAAGAGAATATGCCGGGGCAAATGATGAAGAAGGAGGCAGTCAAATGAAGAAGAGAAGAAAAGCAACAGCCGCTAAACAAGCCAAGGAAGATCTGACATCGAAGAAGAAACTAAGCACTCGAAACAATAGGTCAAAAAAGTCGAGTAGATAACTTTTGCCATGTGGAGCATAGTTTTGGTCAGCTTTTGATTTACAAATATTGACAGTGTTATTAGCCTATCATCACTCGGTTGCCATGTTTGATACTTTCGTAGTCTGGAAGGTGGAACCGAGTGGATATCTGTATTATGTTCCTTCAAGTGTCACTTGGTGACCTTTTGTGCTTATGTTAATAGAGAGAGAAGCGATTTGGATTGAACCTAGCAAGCATGTATCAATTATCAACTAAGACTTTCATTGGTTGGTATTTGGAATCGGCCAACAGGTTGATATTTAATATCTTGATCCCAATACTTGGACCGCATAAGATATAGCAATTACAAATGCTTCTTTTTAACGTTTTCTATCATCAAAGGGACAGATCTTCTGTAATCATTTTTGTGTACCTACTTTACCTCGTTATCTTATATCAATTTTACATTTTTGTGTACTTACTTTATCGAGATCTTATGTGAATTTTACATAAATGGATTATGTGAATTTTACATAAATGGATGACTTGAATTCAATAAGACATGAAAACAGAAAATTTCAGGCCCATATGATGCGTAATGTTGAGTAGAATTTACGTTACAACCTTGTCATGGCTGTTGAGATTTCAAACCAAATGAAAAATCCCCACTATCCTGCAGCTTATTAACTAACTTCTAATTAAACATAATGCCAAGTGATGCAACAGATGAACGTGGATAGCATGTGAGTCCAAAACAAGTGCAAGGCTCGTATTAGAACATTGTTCACTATATATCACAATAGCTATGACCTTAACAGGCCATTCGCACGATAGTCACACAGTTTAAAAAGCCCTAAAAAGAATTAAAGGACCATAATAGCGTCTGTATAACACTTATTCAAGCTGCAACATAATCATCCATGAAGCCACAATATCAATAAGAGCTCAGAATCCACCGCGAAGGCGGAGAACAAGGTGCAACGTGGACTCTTTTTGGATGTTATAATCGGCAAGTGTCCTCCCATCTTCGAGCTGCTTCCCAGCAAAAATCAGCCTCTGCTGGTCCGGTGGAATACCCTCCTTGTCCTGGATTTTAGCCTTGACATTGTCAATCGTGTCAGAGCTCTCAACCTCCAGGGTGATGGTCTTTCCTGTAAGCGTCTTCACAAAAATCTGCATACCACCACGCAGACGGAGAACTAAATGAAGGGTGGACTCCTTCTGGATATTATAATCAGCGAGGGTGCGACCGTCCTCAAGTTGCTTTCCTGCAAAGATCAGCCTCTGCTGGTCGGGTGGGATGCCCTCCTTATCCTGGATTTTGGCCTTCACATTGTCGATTGTGTCAGAGCTTTCAACTTCCAAGGTGATCGTCTTGCCAGTTAGGGTCTTAACAAAAATTTGCATTCCACCTCGCAAACGGAGAACCAAGTGAAGGGTAGATTCCTTTTGTATATTGTAGTCTGCAAGCGTGCGACCATCCTCAAGCTGTTTTCCCGCAAATATCAGCCTCTGCTGGTCTGGTGGGATGCCCTCCTTATCCTGAATCTTGGCCTTGACATTATCAATCGTGTCTGAACTTTCAACTTCCAGGGTTATTGTCTTGCCAGTGAGGGTCTTAACAAAGATTTGCATGCCACCACGGAGACGGAGGACAAGGTGGAGGGTGGATTCCTTTTGAATGTTGTAATCTGCCAGGGTGCGACCATCCTCAAGCTGCTTTCCAGCAAAGATCAGCCTTTGCTGATCAGGTGGGATGCCTTCTTTATCTTGGATCTTGGCCTTCACATTATCAATGGTGTCGGAACTCTCAACTTCAAGAGTAATTGTCTTTCCAGTTAGAGTTTTCACAAAGATCTGCATGCCACCTCGGAGTCGAAGCACCAAGTGCAGGGTGGACTCCTTTTGGATATTGTAATCCGCCAGGGTGCGACCATCCTCGAGCTGTTTGCCAGCAAAAATCAGCCTCTGCTGGTCCGGTGGGATGCCTTCTTTATCCTGAATCTTGGCCTTTACGTTATCAATAGTGTCAGAACTTTCAACTTCTAGGGTAATTGTCTTGCCGGTTAAGGTCTTGACAAATATTTGCATGCCACCTCGAAGACGGAGAACCAAGTGAAGGGTCGACTCCTTTTGAATATTATAATCCGCAAGAGTGCGGCCATCCTCAAGCTGTTTTCCAGCAAAAATCAACCTCTGCTGGTCAGGAGGAATGCCTTCCTTGTCTTGAATCTTGGCTTTGACATTATCGATGGTGTCTGAGCTTTCCACCTCGAGGGTGATAGTCTTGCCGGTCAGGGTTTTAACGAAAATCTGCATCTTTTAAATCAAAAAAGAAACAACATCTGAATATTTATAATCCATACCCAAAACCAAACATTCAATAAAACAGCATGTTTTCTTCGAAACACAAGATGATGCAGACAAGAACCCACACAAAATTTCCACACATGGGAAAACATCAAGATCTATACGAAAACAAGTCAATTTTGGTACGTCGGTTTATTGATCTCATAAATTCATTTCATAAAACAAGAAACAAAGAGGGCATTTTTGAGAAGTTCATAAAGAATCCTAGAAGACAACAAAAAAGAATCACAATTCTACACCCTAAAAGCCCAATCAGAAATGGAAGTCTTAAACATCATATGGCAAATTGAAAAACAGGCACATGCTTCACAAGTTGCAATCATGCCCATCAGATCTATCGATAAAGGATATAAATCGGACGAAGAAAAACAAAATACTAAAGAACAAAAGAAACCATATTGACGCGGATCACAAACTTAAAAAAAAGAAGAAGATCTAAACAGAAAAAGGAGCCACCCAAAACTAAGAATTGAAAAATCGAACTATCTTCAGAAGGTAAGAACGTCCGACTCATAATCGGAGAACATAACCAATAGCTGAAGAAAACTCGAACAGATCAAAGCAGCATACAAAAGATGACAGATCTATAAATCAAATCAACTCAACAGAACACAATAACATCATCAAAGAATCACAGATCTAAAAATCGAAATCAAAAACACCGTTATCTTAACCCAAACGAAGAAAGCAAACACACCTTGTGTGAGAGAGAGAGAGACAAGATCTACGGGATTGGCTGCGAAAAGATTAGAGATGTGATGGGAGGGGTCGTAGAGGTGTTTTCTTATATAGAAGTCCAGAGAGGGTTGAAATTACCAAATCACCCACTGACCTAGGTTTTTACGTGTGCTTATGGACGTCTTTGCCCTTGCCGACACGTCAAGATTAGTTGTATCCATCCAATTTGAGTCGCACGTTATTCTATATGCCCTTTTCTGTTGTTGTATTTCTTTGACTTTGACTGTTTGGAAGTTTTTTTCTTTTAATTTTGAGTAAATATAAAGGGCCAATTTTAGATAATAATTTTTTAAATAAAAAATATTATTAATTTTGAGAATTTTAATTATACTTTCAAAATTTTGGCAATAATAATAATTAAGTAAAATTTTCACTTGTAATTAATAAGTGATTTTTAATAGTACACAATCCTACAAATTGTATAGGCTCTTTTTGAATAAAGTGACATAATTTAAAAAATTAAA
>JANZLD010000005.1:8196886-8216693 GCA_026413575.1 Erythroxylum carthagenense | reverse complement strand
CAATTCAATTATGAATGCACTCCACTAAACCATCCAAATTACCGATATGCCCTTCACGTCGGTAACGGGATGTTACACTATCTAGCTCACAACCCATTCTTTATGAATGATCACCACATATTAAAATTAATTATCATATGATTAGAGAGAGTGCAAAATGGAATCTTTAAGTTACTGTCTATTTCATCATATAATCAATTAATTGATTGTTTTACTAAACGTTTGGCTTGTAGTGAGCTTCATGCAAAAATGTCCAAATTAAGTATGTGCAATATAACAATTCTTTAATAATTCTCAATTGTTAACATTTCTTAAAGGTTGCATGACTAGAAGAAGAAATTATCTTTCTATCGAACAATACAAGCTTTTGGAGTTGTTAAGTCATTTAGAGGGGTTTAACTAATATATTCTCTTGATTGGAATAGAGACAGCACAATCCTTATTAATCTAACCTAATCTTCTACTTCAACAGTTTCTCTTTGTAAACACAACCTTGATCCAGAAAAAGGATAAATGACCACCCACAGTTCACTTCTTGCGTATGTACTGACCCCCCACAAAGTTTACAATAGAAGAGAAAATACACTTGTCAGGATTAAAGAGACAACAAAAGTCATTCACCATCCAATAAATTAACAAAAACAACAATTGACAAAAACAAAGAAATGCCTAAATGGGATCTTGTCTTTCACTATAAACATCTTTATATTCCATTACCATAATCAAAATTCAAGAACTGTTTCAAAATAGAAACAACTAGCAATTAAAAAGGAACTTGACGAATTAATTTATGAACAAAGCTTAAAGCTTCAACCTTCCTACAGTCAATACAGTTATCCATGATATGGACAAATCCATACAACTGAATATAAGAGAAAGAGAGTACAGAAGAAGCTCAAATTCAAAACCCAGGAAAAAATACCATGAATACGGACAAAACAAGCAAGAAAATTTCTTTAACAACTTACGTGCAAAAATCAATTGAGCTTTGAACACAATAGATCCACAAACATGGAGATCAACAGAAGGAACACACAAATGAGCACAGCACCACAAACAAAGAATGCAACCAATGGTGAGAAGGAAGAAGGAACGAAGACGTAGAACGAAAACAAACCCATGGCAGTGAAAAGGAACCGAACCCACGGCAATAGAAAAAATAAAGCAGGTGAAAATAAGGACAAGGGGTGGGGGCAGTCATGGTAAGTGGGCAACATCTAACGAAAACGAAGTCATCTTGTAACAATGTCATTTTTTATTTTGGTAAACTTCCAAAGGATGCTAACGAGGATGTTTTAATTTAAACTTTATTGACAGAGTACACTTCCGTCGATACACCCCGATTCGTTAATATTTTCTTAAAAACATTGCAATCGAAGCAAACGGTGACATTTAACTTTCAACTTTACCAAAGGAATACACATCTATTGGTAAATGACAACGATCGGGCCTCTTTTGCTGATAGAGATTCCTATTCCGTCACTATATTTCATCACAAAATCGCCGGGATAATTTCCCATCCTACTCTACTGACTTCTACCGACAAATATATTTTTCCGTCGCAAATTACACAATTTTACCAAGGGAATATGATTTTTCGTTGCAAATTTGCGATGTTTTTGTTTCCATTAGTAATGCTCCATCAAAAATCTGTAATTTTCTTGTAGTGCTTGTTTTGAGTGCTTGAACCAGGTCTTGATAATTATTCTAATAAATGATTATAAGGTATATTTTTCACCTGAGTTTTTGTTAATAACTTGAACCATATATAAAACATATTGGTGCATGCACACTTGGGGAAAAGAATAAGGAACTAGGCACACACCATAAGCAACTCGCCAGCCATGACAAGGAAGGATGAAGGCTTAACATCAATACTAAACCATTGGCCATCCTTAGTCTTCATATCCAAACCATTAACCTAGTTTTTGTTAAGCACAGCACGAAAGTCTATATCTTTATGGTTAGAACAGGCCAATCTACCCTCTTCTTTTCTGGGAACTCTATACGTCATCATTCGAAATATGTGACTAGTCGATTCCGTGCGTGATTTAAAGCGATGACCAACTCCATAGCCCTCAAACACCATATTCTTCACTATTTCCTCCAACCTTGTTGTTGTTCTTGTGTATGCTATAATGGTTTCACAAATAACCTAACCAAAAAACAAAAGGGAAAATGTATCAGTTTGTCATTGTAATCAAGCAACAATTTTTGGTAGTATAAGTTACTACAATGATACCACAGAAGTTATTACAATGATGTTTAACAATAATTAATACCAAATAAGATCGTTTCCATCAGGCCACATGCTAGTGATGAAAATTTGAGTGCCTTCGAGGGTTATGGCCTCAGGAATGCCAAAGCTTTCATATAGTGAACACAGAAGAAGATGATTCTCTATGTAGCCAAAATATGGTATATCAAAAACATTTTTCCTCTTGATCTCAACAGGAAGATCGAATATCACTTTTAACGCACTGAAAATAGGTGAAGCAGTGAGAGGTTGCCATCCTTTAGCCATATTCCTTGAGTGCATTAACCACCTACTTACGAGTGGTAAGCCAAGAACTTGTCGTTAGAAATATGTGGACTAATATGATCGCAACATTAATTTCATATGCATGACCATTAATTGAATTGCTTAATGTATGTTAAATAACCATAATAAGCTGGTTAATAATTTACTAATTGCATTTGCATGGTAGTACCCTAATAACTATATGTTGGCCCTTTAAACTATAGTTTATAACATCCTTGAAATGACACAATTATCCTTTTCTACCCCTTAGGGTAGAACATGTTATTAAATAGGATTGAACCAAATGTGAAATAGTATATGTTCACATGTCAATTAATTGTTTACAAAGAAGTATAAATAATGAATACACGAATGAATTCCTATAAACCACGAGAGTAAGTTATAATTGACTAATACAAAGTCATATTTGACTTGTTCAAAATATTATCCCTATTATACGCCCGCAAGATGAAGGTGCGAGATGCAACGTTCATCTTGGACCGAAAAGACTTGAATTTGTCCCGAGAAATGGCTTTAGTGAGAGCATCGGCAATCTGGTCGCGAGTAGACACATGAGTGACAAAGAGTTGTCGTTGTTGAACTTGTTCCCAAACGAAGTGGTAGTCAAGTGATAGATGTTTCATCTGTGAGTGAAAAACTGGGTTATCGCAGACATACGTGGCCCCAAGGTTGTCGCAGAAGATTGTAGGAGGTGCCAATGGGCAAACTTGTAATTCCTAAAGTAAATTCGGAATCCACATGACCTCTGCGGTGGTACCAGCAACTGCTCGGTATTCAGCCTCGGTAAAAGAGCGAGCAACCGTTCGCTGGCGCTTGGAGCACCAGGAAATAGGATTGTCCCCAAGGTAGATAACATAGGCAGACGCCGACATTCTATAGTCAACATTACCACCCCAGTTGGCATCATTGAAAGCTCGTATTGAAAGATCATTAGCATTGTACAATTGTAGACCATAATCATTAGTGTGTTTCAGATACTACAGAGCCCATTTGAGTTGCCGGAAGTGAATCTCTGATGGTCGGTGCATAAATTGAGATAGCTTATTTACCGCAAAGTTGAGATCAGGTCTGGTCAATAGCACATACTGTAGTGCACCAAGAATACTCTGATACAATGATCCATCGGCATTGGCAGAACCATCATCAAGTTTTAGTATAGTAGACATGCAAAGAGGTGTAGCACACGGATTACAATCAGCCATATGGAACTTAAGAAGTATATCATGAATGTACCGTTGCTGAGATAAAAAGAGTCTGCTGTTATTCAGAATCAACTCAACACCAAGGAAGTAGGATGGAGTCCCCAAATTCTTGAGAGAGAACTCTTTTGAAATTGCCTGAAAAAATTTTTTAAGGTGTACAGATGAATTTCCAGTGAGAAACAAATCATCTACATACACCAAAAAATACATCAAAGTATCACCGCGAGAATACACAAAGAGGGAAGAATCACTCTTACAGGTCATAAAGCCGTAATGAACAAGAAAGCGACGAAGTTCCTGATACCATGCTCGTGGGGCTTGTTTGAGTCCATAAATGGCTTTCCTTAGTTTACACACATGAGACGGAAAGTTAGGATCACCAAAACCCGACGGATGTTTCATGTAGACCATTTCATCTAGATGTCCCTGGAGAAAAGCATTGTTGACATCTATTTGATGCAAAGGCCATGACCGGGCGAGAGCAAGTGAAAGTATAACCTTGATAGTAGTATGTTTAACAACCGGAGAAAACATTTCTGAACAGTCAATACCCGGTGTTTGGCTGAAACCCCTGGCCATCAACTGAGATTTGTAACGAGAGATTGATCCGTCCAGATGGCGTTTCATTCGAAACAACCACATGCACCCAATCACGTTTTTTGCTTCAGATGTCGATACTAATTCCCATGTTCTATTCCGAATAAGCACACCATACTCATTGGAGTCCGATTCACACCAAAGTGGGAGTTTGAGGGCTTGTGTAATGGTTCTTGGTTCATCAGTTTCGGGGAGTGGGTGTTTAGTTGTGTTGAAGGATTTGGGTTTTAAATGTTGTTTTGAGATCGAGTGACCATCAGGTAAGTTCTGTGTGTTGTGAATTGATGAGTGTTAGAGGTGGATGTGTTTGGTTTCTTGTCACCATCGGTTGAATTATTGGTGGGAGACGAAGGTGCAGGAATTGGTAATTGGTCTGGAGAGGTGGCATGGGTTGTTGAGGTGAGAGGGCTGGTCACGGGTGCTGGGTAGTTCGTGCTGGGAGGTGGGACAGGTTTTGGAACAGTAGATACCTGGGGCACAACGTTAGGCTGGTTGGTGTGTAGGCCTTGCGCTGGCTGTTCCGTCTCATTTGGTGAATTCATCACAAGTTCAGCCGGTGCCGCCACAGGGTATGTTGCCACGGGATTAACAGGGACTAGAGAGTGACATGGAAGAGTTACAGGAGGAAGTTAAGTAAGGGAAGTAGGAGGTGATCTAGGCAGAAGAGATTCATACAGAAACTGATCGTCTACAAAGACAACGTGTCTCGACGTGTATATTCGATTTGTTTTCGGATCAAGACAATGATATGCGAACTGAGATAGGGAATAGCCAACAAAAATATAGGGCATGGAACGAGGTTGAAGTTTATAGTTGGTGTAAGGACGTAGCCACGAGAAGCATAAACATCCGAAAGAATGGAGGTGAGTATATGTAGTCGGTTGTTGAAAAAGTGTTTCGAACGGACTTTTCATATGTAGAACAGGTGTAGGCATTCGATTGATTAAATAAACTGACATAAGTACAGCATAGGACCAAAAGGTTGACAGGAGTTTGCTTTGAAGAAGAAGGGCAAGAGTTGTTTCAATGACGTCACAGTGACGTCTTTCAGATGTGCCATTGAGTTCCAGAGTGTGAGGTGGAGAGGTGAAATAAGTAATGCCATGGGTCGCAAAAAAGGATTTTAATTTGATAAACTCACCTCGATTGTCGGAGTAAAATGTTTTAATGGATTCATTGAAAAACTTTTCCACAATAATTTTAAATTTTACAAAAATATCAAAGACAGAAGATTTTGTCTTAATGGAATAAAGCCAAATATATTTCAAAAAATGGTCAACAAAAATGACGTAGTATCGAAAACCGTCAACAAAGTCTACTGAAGCTGGACCCCAAACATCAGAAAAATAATATCTAAAGGTCTAGTGTTGCGTAATTTTTGTGAAGAAAAAGGAAGTTTATGACTTTTCGAACAATTGCAGGGAATACAAACATTATTTGACACTGAATTAGATGGAATCTTAAAACGAGATTGAAAAATTTTCATCACTTTATTTGACGGGTGACCTAAAATGTGATGAATGACTAACTAGCTAGGGACAGTGACATGAAAGATTGCAGGTTTGTTGGACGGGAGACAGAGATCCTATAGGTCACTGTGGCAGACCCCTGTGAGGAGCACCAACTTCGTCAGCATATCCTTCACCTGAAAATGATTTGGAAACAGTTCAATGGAGACGTTATTTTTTGTGCATAATCGTTTAATTGAAATAAGATTTTTTTTACGTGAGGCACATGTAAAACTTTATCAAGGAAAATTGGTTTGGTTTTTGTGTGAAGAAACGAATTACCCATATGCGTGATCATTAAGGTATAACCGTCTCCAACTTGAAGTTGATCCGCGTCATTGTATGGAGTGCTATGAGATAGATTCTGCAGGTGGTTTGTTACGTGATGTGAAGCCCCGGAGTCAAGAATCCAGTGATCATCAGTAGCGTTATTCACTTGGCCAAAGTGCACATTTGGACGAGATCGAGATCTACCCGGTTTCTCATGAATCTGCCAACAAGTTTTGGCTGTGTGACCAGACTTCTCACAGTGCTGGCATACTATATCGCCGTTGAGAGGGATGCCAGATGGGGAGAGACGCTGTTGTTGATACCTTCCTGTACGATAGTTACTGGAGCTGGAGCGTGAGGGTTGATGAGGTGTGCCCAGGCATGCATTTTGCTGAAGGGTACGGGATTGATGTTGGCATCTAAATCCCTGGTTCCGGGACCTCCCAGCCATATGCACTATTGGAGTGACAGTAGACTCATGCAGCCAAGCTTGACGAGCGAGAAAAGCCTCGTGATCAACAAGTTTTTCGTGTAGATCTGGAAAGGTAATTGGTGTTTCTCTGGCTCGAATGGCAGCACTAACCTCCTTAAACTCTAGAGATAATCCATTCAAAGTGTGTATAACCAGATCCGTATCATCGACCGGTCCATGGATGATTACAATTTCATCAGCAATCCTTTTGATTTTGTTCAAATACTCAACAACGGAGGAGTCGCCCTTTGAGAGACAGATTAGGCGTTCCTTGAGTGACATTAATCTTGTCCTTGCTTTTTCCTGCAAACATTTTTTCAAGAGTTTCCCATGCCTTTTTAGAGGTGGAGATAGATCCCAGTGAATTGACAATCGTGTGGGAGACAGAGGCCATAATGGCGTGAAGAACAAACTTATCTTGACGAATCCAAAGAGTATAATGTGGATCGTTTTCGTCTGGAATTGGGTTGGCACCATCAACAAACCCTTGTAAATCATATCTCGTAGCACTCCATACAATGGCGCCATGTTAGAATTTACAATGGACCTACAGGCCCACTCGAAAAGGAAAGTTAGACTACATATAAGTCTAAATGAGGTTCTATCCTAAAACCAATTGATGATAGGTGGAGTAGCCCACTAGACTTATATATTAGTCTTCTTTCCTTTCTTTCTCCAATGTGGGACAAATTGTCACTTTTTATATTTCAACACACCTCCCTCATGTGTGGGTCTAACACATGACATAATCTATCATTTAGAAATATTAACAACTAACATAAGAGCAACCTGCTCTGATACCATAAATAGGATTGAACTGAATGTGAAATAGTATATGTTCACGTGTCAATTAATTGTTTACAAAAAAGTATAAATAATGAATACACGAATGAATTCCTATAAACCAGGAGAGTAAGTTATAACTGACTAATACTAAGTCATATTAGACTTGTTCAAAATATTATCCCTATTAGTTATAAGATATAACATATGGTGAGATTGTGGGCATATGGTGTGTGGGTGGAAAACAGAATATTGGATCTTTTACCATTAGCTTCCTCTCTTCCATAAGGTTTAGTTGATCTTGATAGGTTTTGGTGTTCAAGATGGAGATAATGAACCAAGACTCTATGCCAAACATCGGAGGTAAGTCAATCTTATTGTGTTGTTAATGCTTTAAATAGAATGTCGATCTTGGGTTTGTGATTGTTGATGAATGCATATGTGTATATCACTTGTTCTAAGCTTCAAATCTTCCTGAGAAAAGTCTATGACAGTTATCTCATTGACTGGAGGTGATAGAGAAGTCATGGTTTATTGATAGTAAAATGAGTGCTCGGCTATATATATCGCCACTTATCAGTGAAGAAGAAGCTAGAACAGTAGCGGCCTATATATAATGTTCAATGGAAGACCGTGAATTCTTGATATAGAACTAGGAAAAAGTACATCCTTTCCTTAATCTAGATTCTATACACCAAAAACCATAAGGTGCTTTGTAAGAAACTTTTGTACTGATTATTCATATTTAATTTAAAGTAGGCTTCAATTTAACTAGAAAAAAGAATATTTTGTTTCTTAATAAACAATATTAAATTCTGTAATTATTTATTAATGGACTTGTTCTATAATACAAATAAAACCGTGCTAAAATTATTATCTTATAAATTAAGGTTGCAAAAGTTTGACTATACCCAAATGAATTGTTCATATAGAAACTTTAGTTAAGTAATTAATTTAAGTGCCATAGACCTAATTAAATAATCAAGAAATTACTATAACGTGAAAGAAACAAATCAAGATTATGTGTAGCTGACGTATGAATAATGCTATTTATATTAATCATTTGGTAAGTCAAGGTCTTAAAGCCAAACGACAGCGCAACCCAAGTGACCTTAAAGAACTTTTAATACAATGCATATCTTGTACGTCTAAAGTCTCGGGGGAGTACTCGCATTAATTATTCATATGTCGGTCCAATGATATTCCATTAAAATGTTAATCATGAGTTTGTATAGTGCAACTGGCATTAGATGGAAGACAGTGGTTAAAATATCATGTTATACTAAAAAAATCATTAACAAAAATAAAGAGAAGCAATAGAGACGATCTGGTGGCTTCATGAAACTCATCCAGTCTTTAAATTCCAAAGAAAATGTTAGACTTATATAGATGAAAACAAAATTGTAGTCTAAAAATCTTAGTAGAATTATTAGGTCTATACACGTATTGTATTAATTCCTATATTAGCAAGAGAAATTCACTCCTCTATATAAGAGACAAATCAGAATCATTTGCACACATTCTGTTCAAACATTTGTAAAGTATGCTCCCCTTACCACACAATTTGTTATATAAGATTAAACAAGTATGTTGATTACTTTACTTAGGGTATATAAAGAAGTTATGGTTTGTTGATGCTTCTTGACTGTACGTTGTCTCTTACCAGTGTTTTGTTAGGTCTCCTGGCGCATTGTATTACCATGTCACTGTTCGATAAAAAGAGACAAATCAGAATCGTAAGCACATTTCCTTCAAATATTGGTAGAATATGCCTCCCTACCGGAGTGTTGACTACTTTGTTCGGGGAGAGTTGTTAAAAATGACAAAATTAAGTGAGAACCGAAGATAATATACGTAAGATTATTATATCGGTAAAGGTTGGGAGTGCGCGAACGTCCGAACTACAAGAGATTCTTAATCAATTCTCACATACGTCATATTTCTTTCTTATTCATTGTTTTCTTTGATATAATAACCTTAATAGTTTTTGGAAAGTGAATTGTATGTTTCTATTCTTTAAACTATTTCATATTTTAATAAATTAATTATTTTAATGAATAGTTATCCTAATTTGATTGATGGCAAACACAAAATAATTATAACAATAAAAAAAGAGAGGGGGAGAAATAGATACAAAATCAATTTATAAGATCTAGTTAAACATTTTTTTATTTATGTCTACTTTTTAAGAGCCATTAGAAAATTTATTATCTTTTTCTTTTATTATTATTTAAAATGAATCTTTGTGAGATAACTTGTTTTGATTGAAATCTTTTACACTTAGCCATTCTTGTGCTTCACCAACTTGTCACCATCTTTCTTTATTTTAAACACCCATTTATTGCTTAGTGTCTTTTTGCCTTTTGGAAGCTTTACAAGCTCATATGTATCATTCTTCTTTAATGAATTCATCTATTCTATCATGATTGCGAGCCAGAGATCTTTTTTTTTCACAAGATGCAACCTCTTACACGCTCTTAGCCTCCCCTTTAACAGTAACCAATAGATATTCTATACTCAAATATCTAGTATAGGGTCATTTCTCCCTTGTTGACCTTCGAAGTTGTATTTCATCAGTTGTTGTATACGATTGTTTCCCCGGCTCATTATCTTTATCAACTTCATCTTTAGCATTGTCCGGATGTGGTTCTTGTAACTCGTCATTATCAGGCTGTATCTGATTACCATCAATGTATGTTTGATCGCACATTTCATCTCCTTCACTTGTAGACTACTTAGTAGTAGGAGAAAATGGAGAAGAGTTAACAATGTAATGGGATGAGCTATTGTGTGTTAACTTATCTCCTCTCAAAAGGTTAGCACCTCTCTCATGCTCTTGGAATAGCCCTTCACTACTCCTCGCAACCTTTTGCTTCTCTAGTTCATAGATTATGAAGCTAAACAATTCACCAAGAATCTGAAAATTCAATGGAATTGAGGGATCCCGGTTGATCAAATTGACTACAGTTTGGACTAATTCACCCCAAAATTTCTTTTGCAACATGAACATCCTGAGCATGCAATGAAAAATTCTCCACAATAGTTATGCTCATCCTCATAATAACAGCATAATGTTGTAGAGTCTCTAGTTCGGTCTTTTTATGTCTAATGACATGTGATATACAGTAATCTTCAAAAACCTTATAAGTAAACTTACCTCCATTATTTATTTCATGCACTTTAGTTTCCTCTCAGCTTCCCTTTCTACTATGACATGAAACTTCTGGAAAGTTTCAAATACTTGACTGTTTGCTTTCAACATATACACCCTTGTCTTCCTCGAAGGATCATAATTTAATATAACAAAATATTGGTTACCTCCTAGTGACTCTTCCACAATAAGGCCACAGACATCTAAATGCACTAACCTCAATATCTTTGTCTCTCTTGTAGACCATTTCTTGAAAGACACTTTATTTTGCTTGCCAAAAAATGATTACAAAGATTAAGGGGTGAAGAGTTTTTGACTGGGATAATGGATTCACTAGCCAATAACTTTATTCTCTTTTTGTTCATGTGCCCCAAGCGTTGATGTCACAGATTTGGAGAAGTGTCCTCTTTGAAGATGTATACTTTTCCACCACTACACACCTTTAGGTATGTCTTGTACAAAGTGCACTACAGCTCTCCTCAAGCAACTATCATAGCTCTCTTAAACAGTTTCCACTTCCTGCCCATGAAAATATGCTTGAATCCTTCTCGATCTAACATGTTTGTTGATAACAGATTTATCCTTAAATTAGGAATATGTAATATGCCTCTCAAGATTAGCAAACACCCGACATTTGTTTAAACTTAGATATTACCTATACCGGTAATCTTAGCGAAACTTTGATTACCTATCTTTACACTCCCAAAGTCTCTACTTCTAAAGTTTGAGAAGTACTTCACTTTTGGAATGCAATTATACAAAGCTACCCTGTCAATCAACTAATCAAAACCTGAGTTACTAACATGGAAGCATTCGCTTGTCACACAAATGAGCTACACTTCATCATCTGTGCTAAGCAGTTGCAGCTATACTTTTATCATCTTTATTATTCTGATGATCTTATTTTTTTTCTGATCCCTTTTGCACTTATAACAAAACCTCTTAGTGTGTCCTAGCTTATCGCAATAGTGACATGTCTTTATGCCTTTGTCACTTCTAGAGTTTAATCAAATTTTAAACTTGCCATACCCTTACGACCCTTAGTCTTGGTCCTTCCCCTACTTTCTGCCACGAAAGCCTATACATTATCAACTCCCATTTCTTTTCTTATGATTTCTTCATTAGACATACTCTCTTTGATTATATACAAAAAGAGCACACATTTAGGAGTTAAATTGTTAATGGTCACATCCAAAGTCTCCCAGCTATCTATTAGAGAACTTAACAGGAAAAAGGATTGAAGCTCGTCATCTAAAACGATCCTTATTATTGTAAGCTTGTTGATTATATCCTGAAAATTACTCAGGTGCTTTGACACAGATTACCCAGCTTTTTACTTCAAGTTCATAAGTCTTTTAATCAGAGAGACCTTTATATGAGTAGTCTTCCATTCATAAAGTCTTTCTAACTTTTCCCATAGCTTAAAAGGATTTGTTTCTTGAGACACATAATTGAATATGTTAAATGTTTTGATACCAATCCATTGTCGAATCGTGCCCAGAGTTTTCCACGTGCATATGTCAATAAGATCAAATAGATCCTTGCAATACAAACCTCCTTCATCATAAGCCTCCAAATAGAGTAGTTTGTTGATGTCAACTTGAACTTAGAGTTATTTCCACCTTTCATCATGATGGCTCTAATAACACTTATTAAAAGAGACAATAAAACAAGAATAAAAACACAACTCCCTAAAATGTCAAACAAATTGCAAAAACCAAGCAATATATTCAAGTTTAATTAAATATTATCAGTATCAGAATAAAAACTTAATAAAAAAGTGAACACTAAGATTTACATGAAAAATCTTCTAACGTAAAAGAAAAAAATTCTGGCCAAATTGACAAGCAAATCCATTAATCACAATTAAGTATTTACAAAGTTTGATCTCTTATCCCATAACAATAAGTTATCTCGCATAGTATCATAATTGAAACTAAAGCTAATATATAAATCAACAAACTACCAACCCAATCCCAAAATCAATCAAACAAGGATATGAATCATAAACTACTTGCTCTCTCACTCCGCTTTCTTTCCCTTTATGATATTTTTCAACCTCTCAATCAACAAACTTTTGTCTTTTCTGCTTTATATCCCAAATTAGGTTTTCTGTATCATACACGATCACAGACATTGTCATATAAACGAACATGTCTCTTTTAGTGTCACTTAAATCACGGATGTACTCAATTATAGAGAGATACAAGATTGTTACATATAGCCATATATATCATGGGCATGGGCGTGTACAGGATAATGTATGTCTTCACCCTTCACATCTTTCTTCACATAGTTTATAAAGACTTACACGATTGTTCCACGTGGTTGTGTAGCACCCTACATGTTTGTTTATAGCCCATAATAGCTTCATCCAACTGTCTTTCAACTTGTCTTCACTCGTTTGTCTTTCCTACAAGCTATAAAGGCGTAATCAATTGCCAAAAATCTCAAAATAGGGCTGAACACTCAGTAACAATGAGAGCTTGTCATATTTTAGCATGAAACAGCCATATTCCTCAAGTACACTAACCACCTGCTTCCCACTGGCAAGCCGAAAACTTGTTCCAGGCTTCAAATATTCCTAAGAAAAGTCTATGAAAGGTAGCTCAATGATTGGAGGTGATAAAAAATTCATGAATTGTTGATAGTAAAATTAATTCTTGGCTATATATTGCCACTTATTAGTGAAGGAGAAAGTAAAATAGTAGCGAACTACAAAGTTCAATGGAAGACCTCAAATTTCGTATGTAGAAGAAGAAATAAGTAGTTATCACCAGCTAACCATAAAGCGCTTTATAGAAATGTCTGGTTTAAAGTGGACTTCATATTAACTAGACAAAATTAATAAAATTATTAAACCAATAGTGTTAGATTATGTAATTACTTATTAATGGACTTGTTCTAGAAACAAAAATAAAAATGATGTTAATGTTCTTTTAAATCAATCAAGGTTGCAAAAGTTTCACTAGACAAAACTATATAGCATATACAGAAGTTTTAGTGAAGAAGTTGATAAAGAAAACACATGATTGTGTGTGACAAAAAAAATTGCAAGTTCTTTCAATTCGTATAATAAACAAATTCTATTTAACGAGTAAAAATAGTAGGAGCTTGTCAAATGATAAAGTCTTTTAACGACAAAAGCTTGTTAATCGATAGGGGCCTTTTGTAGGATAGGACCCTACTTAAATGAAAGGACCTACTGAATGATAAATCATGTTAAAACAATTTAAAAACAAAAGGCACCTGTTAAAACTGAGAAGAACCTCTTACAAGTTGAAAACAAAAGAAGCCTGTTATAAAAGTAAATGAGCCTCTTGCTAAAAAGAACACACATACAATATAATGCAGAAATTTAAAAGTTAAAGAGGGAGAGAATAAGGACACAGTCGACTTATGCTGGTTTGGTTTACAACCCAAGCCTACGTCCAGTCTCCAAGTATTCAACTTGAACAAAAATCCAAGTAGCAATTTGATGAGCCTCTTCAAGCTCATGACTACAAAATTTTCAAAGTTCTCTAACCTTCCACATTCAAAGTGTATAAAAAACTTCTAAAAGCTTACAGAAAAATAAAATATAAAATCAAAAGTAAGTTCTCAAATAACAATTTCTCTCTTGATAGAGTGATTTCACTTTCTAAGGTACAATAAGAATGACATGACTCTCAAGAATATAGATGCTGCTTAAATGTTTCCAAAGTTTGTATATGCTCATTACTTCACAAGTATTGTTGCTCTTATTTAAATAGTCAACTTCTTCAACTAACTGCTGCTTCATCTTAATTCTGAGTTGATTTTGGGTTTTCAATATCATCTCTACTGAAACAAAAATTTCCAGAGTTAATTGTTAGAAAAGATAAGATCCTCTCGGACTTAATAAGGAAAGTTTACTAAGAAAGTTTATGCAAGAAATGAAGTAATTTTCCTATGATTTTATTTCCTTTTAAAAAGAAGAAATATCATTATCTACACAAGGAAATAAATCCAATTTGAATTTTGAAATATTATATAGTTATCATCAAAATCGTTAAATATAAACTTTAAGCTAACAGTATTAATTAAATGTGTACGTACAATATTATGTATGTATTTCAAATAAATTATTTGATTAATTAATAATTTAAATTCAAGTCATAAACTAGTTAATTTAAAAACTTTTTAATACCATTTTGTGCCTTTTAGCCATAAGTTCTTGGGTCAGCCTACAAATATTTTCACAAACAATTTTACAAATAAAAATGAGTTAGATTATTGTATTTATTAGCTACTAGCCTTAATTCATATGTGAGCCTAATAATAAATAATTAAAATGTTACGGGAGTTTGTAAGGTTAAATTTGCATAAATTAGGTGTTGAAAATAGAAAAGGAGAAAGTTGAAGATAAGCCAAGTTCTACTAACAAAAATCAGGTGTTGAAAATAGAACAGATAGAGTTGGTAAAATGTCACGTTATGCTAACACAAATCATCAACAAAAACAAGGGAGAAATAATTGACGTTAAAGTCTCTGTAGAATTCAAATTTTAAACTAATTAATGAAAATGAAATTGTGGCAAAATAAAAAGCAATTTTTACTCTACGCCATTTTTTAATTATTTTTCTTTTTTTTTTTTGTAAAGACTTAAATTCCTTACTTCTTATAGCACAAAGAAAAAATTACATGTTTGGTCTTGCATCGACCAACAGAGACAGACCAATAAAAAAAACAGAGTATAAGAGAGACTCAGATTTTTATACATAAATTGCACAACTAATCTCTAAATCAGCCTTCTTTTCGTTGTGTTTCGTTTTCTTTTTTAAGATAAGATAATCTGGGACTAATTTCCAGGCATCTAAATTTTGACATACCAATCAAAGATGGACCTATGACAATTCAAAATACTAAGGAGACTCTTGAAGGATTATTAATTAACTCTTGTGGGACAAGTTATCACAAATTGTAAGTACATATCAAACAAAGTAAACTGTTATCACAAATTGTAAGTACATATCAAACAAAGTAAAATACAAGATAATAACACTCCGAAACTAAAGTTGGATGCTAATTACTACAGATTTGAGAACGTTGTTGGGTGTTAATAATAGTAGAACGTAGTATAGTACTTAAACACCACAGTACGCTCTTATACTGGTGTCCTCGCCTGCATAAATAACTTTGCTGAAGTGGCGCATCATGTCATAATGGTTGAAAGGCTTGAATTGCAGGGGATGTTCATGGTCCACCAACTCTTTTGGAACTTCAACCATACCCTTCTTAGAGTAAGAAAATAGCCCAACTGAGTATCTGTCTCTATCTCCTTTCATCGTTACTCGATGCTCCACAGCATGTATTCTGCCATTGCTCCATGCCTACCCAAGTATACAAACCCCATTAATATATACAAACTTTACATAAATCAAACCTGTAATTGCAATATTGTAAAATGATTTTTGTTTGCTTCTAGATCGATCCTTTATTTGAAGCATATAGAAACCATATAATTGTACATCAAGTATAGTGATATTTGTAAACTTAGAAGAAAGATTAAGGAGCTAGGTAGGCACCATAAGTGGCTCGCCAGACATGATAGCGAAGGATGAAGGCTTAACGTCAATGCTATGCCACTGGCCGTCCTTGGTCTTCATCTCCAAACCATTAACCTGGTTCTGATCTAGTAGAGAAAGAAAGTCCATATCTTTGTGGGTATCACAGCCCACTTTAACTTCATCCTTCTTGGGCACTCTGTACTTCATCATTCGAAATAGGTAAGAAGTTGATTCTTTACGTGATTCAAAGCTCTTACCAACTCCATAGCCCTCAAACACCATTCTCATCACCATTTCCTCCAACTCTGCTGCTGCTCCTGTGTATGCTAGAATGGTTTTACTGAATAACCATAACCAACAAACCAAAGGGAAAGCGTATCAGTTTTTCGTTGTAATTAGGCAACAAAAGTTGTTAGAATCATGTTCAACAGTGACAAAGCTTGGTGACATTAATCAATTAATACCATAGAAGATCGTTGCCGTCAGGCCACATGCTTTTGATGAAAATCTGGGCGCCTTCAAGGGTTATGGCCTCATGAATCCCGAAGCTTTCATATAGAGGACGAAAAACAGGGTGACTCTCAACGTAGCCAAAAAAAGGTATATCATAAAAATTTTTTCTCTTGGTCTCAAGGGGAAGGTCAAATATTTCTTTGAAGGCACTGAAGAGAGCGTCGTGAAGCAGCGAGAGCTTGTCATATTTTGCAATGAAACAGCCATACTCCTCAAGTGCACTAATCACCTGCTTGCTACTGGCAAGCCAAGAACTTGTTCCCGGCTTCAGGTCTCCCTGAGAAAAGTCTATGAAAGGTAGCTCAATGACTGGAGGTGATAGAGAAGTCATGGTTTCTTGATGGTAGAATGAGTTCTTGGCTATGTGTTCACCGTTCCTAACATTTTATAAACAAAAGGAAGGGTATACAAATATGTAAAAAACATACTTGTATTATTAAAATTTAGTTTCCATACAAAAGTGATTTAAATCATAAGGCTATCTATTTATCAAAATACTAAATGATCATAAATCACTAAAAATAATAGCAATAATTGTACAACAAAATTTTATCAGTTATTTGATTTTTTTTCTTAACCTTATTTTTAATTCATTTCAAGTTCTATTCTCATATTCTTTGTCTTACTAACATGTTTCTAATCTTTAAATCCATTATTTGCTAATGCACTTTGTTTGTTATTATATTTGAATAATATACAATAAAAACAATATATTTTATTTATATAAAATATATACATAAAATATATAGATAAAATTAATATCATATATATAAATAAAAACAAGAGTAATTTACTATGAAATCTACAAAATGAAATAAAGATAAATTATCAGGATAAATTTTGATTCCAATTATATTATGATTTAAGTTAAAAAGATACTAACAAGAATTAGTCGAAAATTTTAAAATTGGGAAACTTATTATAAATATAAAAAAAAATATTAGAAGAATAAAATATGAAGATTCAAATTAGAAAATAATGGGATGATTAATTGGATTGGATAAGTATAGCATCTCTTAGTCTTAATCAATATAATTAAATTGTCATAATAATGATAAGACGTAACATTCTATTAATGAAAATTATTAATATAAATAAAGGAGAAACAACAGAGCTTGGGGGCTTAAAAATTTAGGTAATTGATGAAAATGAAATTGTGTCCACACCAATTTTCAAGAAATGGTAATGAAAATTATTAACATAAATAAAGGGGAAACAATAGAAATGGTAAACGTTACCTTCAAACATTGATAGATTATGCTTCCCTTTTCAAACAATTGGTTATATAAAGATTGAATCAGCGGTGATCCCGAGATTTACAATGTAATTTTTGTTATTCTTCCTTTTAACAAAAAAAAAAAAGATTAAATTAGTGTTCTGACTACTTTCTTTGGGAGAGTATTACTTAAAATTTGGCGAGACATATATTGAAAAAAGAAATGATTAAAAAAATTCAATTTATCGATCGATTTAATAATAAAAATTTTAAACTTTTTAACTTTTCGGTTTAATTTATTTTAATAATTTTTATTATTAAAAACTAATTAATTTATTAATTAATTGGTCAATTTTTATAAATTAATAAGTTCTTATAAAATATAATTAATTAATTAATTTTCATTTAATAATCTCTTTTTTCAATTAAACTTTAAATTTTTTAATATGTAAACACAATCTCTTTTAATCATATTTCAAATTATTTAATTTTATTTAATCTTTAACCAATTTTATAACGGTCTAATACCGTTCGAACTTTTTGCTAATTATAGTCAAGTGATTGATTAAGCATGCATAATTCTTATAAATCACTAAAAGATTTATCATATAAAAGAAACAAATCAAGATTAGCATACAAATAAAAATTTGAATATATACTATAAATTACGTATACTAAATAAAAAATTTAATAATACATAACTATTTTTATCTTGTATTTTCATTGATTATTGCATTTAGTGGTTACTCTTTTTAAAGGTAAAGAGATAGATGCTTTAGAAAAAATTTTAATCATGCTAGTCATATATTAGTCTTCTTGAAGCCTACCACATCCATACCTTAGCTCTCAATCTTATCTCTTTGGTCAGTTATGTGGAACATGATTAAATGTTAAACGTTTTTTTCTCTAGTTGTCAAGGATAAGATTTGAAAACTGGTCAGATTCTTGGACATGTCACAAGGAGGGTCGATTATTTGAGATTATATATCTTCGTCATCCTCTGAAACTTGTGTTCACTGTTACAACCACCAACTCCTCCATTCACCAATAGCATCTTCGTCTTAGTCATGGTTCAGTTCGTGAAATTCACCCTTTAATTTCTCTTGGACTATTATGATCTACAAAATTTAGGTTGTTTAGATTGTCAACTTGGCAAACAAACTATTTGTCTTTTAATGATAATGATTCTATTTCAAACAAATCATTCAACTTAATTCATTATGATATTTATAATTCTTCCTCTATTTTTTTGGTGAATAGACTTTGTTATTTATATTATTTATTGATGATTATTCTCATTTCTCTTGAATTTTTAAGTTACCAAAATTTTATATTACTAATAAGTATACATTTTGCATATTTATAAGGGTTAAATTAGCTTGTAATTTATCATCGATAGAATGTTTTATGTGCAGCGTATGAGAATTTTTCATATTTAGTTCCTTGACTTATAGATGACAATTGAGACAAAATTCTAGATTTGAAGTTGAAGAAAATAAAATGATGAGGTTGTTGCGTGTTTAAATTTGAAGTGGTGGTTGCATGGTTATAGTAGGACTCCGTTGAAGTGGGACTTTTATTGTGTGAGGGATCTGTGCACATCTTCAATTTACTGTAGAAGTCTATCTAAAAAGTTAGTCTGCGGCAACAAAGTTATGTGTGCGTGCGGCATCAAGTCAATGTACGTGTTGGCAATTGGGACGTTCTTCGTTGTGTAGCTAAAGTGAAATTCTCCTTACTTGTCTCCTATCATTGTGGAAGTAAATCTCTAATGTGAGTGTGCTGCAACGGTGTTTTATGTGGGTATACGACATAGAGTTTACTGAAGGCAGAAAAGAGTTGATGTGGGTTAATGGTTAAGGGAATAAACACTGCAGTATGTGTGAATGTCTCATGAGAGTGTTGTATTATTTTGACTTTGTGGCTATTTGTTCATTTTTGACTTTTATGACACAATTTCTATCCCATATTGGGAAGAAATGAAAATGGGAGGAGTTTGCTAAGTTATAAAAGAACTCCTCCCCC
>JANZLD010000005.1:8179376-8191952 GCA_026413575.1 Erythroxylum carthagenense | reverse complement strand
ATCCTTGTTAAAGGTCTGCGTAAGGTGGGAAAAACTAGTTCTGCTATCAGGGTAATGAGGCAGATGGATAAGCCTGATGTGGTGATTTATAGCACAATCATTGACAGTCTTTGTAAAGATAGGTTGGTAAAAGAGGCCCGTGATCTCTTTTCTGAAATGTTGGATAAAGGCATACAACCAGCGTGTTTACGTATAGCTCCCTAGTTCATGGGTTTTGCAATTTGTTATTGTTAGAAGAAGTTACGGAACTTTTAAACGAAACGGTTTCTAGAAATATAATGCCATATGTGGTCACATATACTATTCTGGTTGATACGCTTTGTAAAGAGGGTTTGTTTTCAGAGGTCGAACGAGTGTTCAGGAAAATGATTAATAGTGGCATTAAGCCTACTGTTTTCACTTATAACACATTGATGGATGTTTATTGTCTATATAGACAAACAGGTAAGGCTGAAAGGGTATTTTATACCTTGGTTGAGACCGGTTTAAAACCTAATGTTCATAGTTATAACATATTGATCAATGGATATTGCAAGAGTAGAAAAATCAATAAGGCAAATGCACTTCTTGTTGAAACGTCTCGTAAGGGACTGGAACCTGATACTATCACTTATAACACTCTCATCGGAGGTTTGTACCAAGTAGGAAGGCTTCAAGCTGCAAACATTCTATTCAACAAAAAGTGTTCATATAGCCAACAACCGACTTTGGTAACATACTCAATATTATTAGATGGATTATTCAAGCATGGTAAACTTGTTGATGCAATGAAAATTGTTAAAATAATGCAAGACAGCAGATTGGAACCTGATATTATGGTGTACACTATCCTAATTGATGGGTTTTTCTCTGCTGGGATGTTAAAGGTTGCCGTTGGATTATTTTCTAGTTTATTTATTAAGGGGTTGTTTCCTAATGTTTGGATATATAATGTCATGATGAACGGATTTTGCAACAGAGACTTGGTAGGTGAAGCTTATAAGTTGTTTAGCAAAATGGGAGAAAAGGGTATCAAGCGAAATGTTTTGTCTTATAGTACAATGATCCAGGGGTTTCTATGTGGTCTATATCTTATGTGCATATTTTTTATGTGGTCTATATCTTATGGCCAACTAATGATGTTTTTTTCTTCTCACGTATGTTGGTCAATTTGAATTTGATTTGTATATCATTTTCTTAATGAAGCCAACATAGTTTTAAATTTACCTTCGAGTTCCAACTAAAGGAGCCTTGTTCCATGTGATTCTATGCCTTTGTTTTGACAAAATGCTTGACAATTTAGGCTTCTATCCTTGCCTCCTTATTTATAACAATAGGGTTTTGTTTTCAACTCGAACTATATATATCCATTGCCATTAAGTTTGGTATACACCAGAAGTTTAAAAGCTAGGTCATTTAAAATTTCAAGCATGTTGGTTTTCGAATGAAGATCTCAAAGAAGTCATGGAATGACAACTTTAAAACTTTTAAGTTGCGATAGAGGCATTAACTAAAGTGTTAGTGTCAGAGAGTAAGACAGTTTTTTGAAAGTAAATATGTTTGTTAACTGGATAGTGCATGGGGACAAAAGTAGCAAGTATTTCCAAGCTCAAACAATGATCCGGAGAAGTGCCAATAAATTTGGAGAATGGGAATTGATTTGATAGAAAATAATTTGTAATGGTCATTAGTGACGATGTTCTTTGAAGTCCTACCGCATCTGTGTATAATAGTTGCCATTTTTGTGAGGCCTTCCAAATTGATTTAGGAAATCTCCTATTTTGGAAGTAACCCTTCTGTCATATCCTTCCTCTTCATTTTTAATATTTGCTTAAAGTGACAAGAAGTGTCTTATTTCAGTGATGCTGACTTCAATATCAACATGACCTATCCAGTAGCATCTTAGAAGAGGCAGTGTCAGTCTTAAAAAAACACCTATATTCAACAAATTCTTGTCAATGTCAAGTAAATAAAGAAAATTTGAAATTATCTTTTTAACTGAACTTCTTGTGATTGCAATGATTCCTTCTTCTTTTTTTTTCGAGAATTATGACAAATCTTTTCTATTCTAATCTTCTTGATTTCAGTAGACTTGTAATTTCTTAAAGAGATTCTTTCTATAAGTCATTTGATTTGTTCGGTCGACAAACTAGTTGAAAGCCATCGATGCCAGAAAAAAATGCACTCCATTGCATTAGTTTCTTTTTATTATTGCTCTTTGAGAACAAAATAATATGTATCATTTTAAGTAATTTTTAAAAATACAAAATACTCTCTGAAGATATTATACTATATAATTTATAATTAAATCAAATAAAAAGAATAATAAATATCTATGAATATCTAACTGTTATAATTTATAACAAAAGTTTGTGATGAGATAACAGCCAACTAAAAGTGAAATATGAAACTGTTTACAATTATATTTATATTCTATATATAACATTTAACATATACATCAAATATAAGTAAAATTAAAAGAAGAAGATAAATAAAAATTTAAAACTTCATTCAATTGAATACTCGCTCAAATCATATTAACTCAATTCTCATTTGATACAAAATATTTATTATTGAGGGGAGTTTCATTGCCATCATTATTCAAATTCATTGCACCAAATAATGTGTCAATGTTTTTCCATCTAAAATTATCTTCCAAGTCACTTTCATCTATCAAACTTGGTTTCTAAAAAATCTAATCTACCAAAAAATCAATATAATTAGGGCAAATTGGACTTACCAAACTACTTATTCTATTAAGAGTTCTAACAAACAATATGTTAAGTTGTCATTTTGTGCTTATTTTGTATATAAATCTCTTTAATGTGTTGAAATTATTATTCACAATTGATGGATTTGCTTCTTAATTGTTCTCAGATGATTTTCAACAATTAAGAGATGAAATTGAATAAAAAAGATGCAAGAAAAGCAAAGATAATTTGAAATTTTCAAACTAGCAGGAAATTCAGTAACTAAACGTGGGCACGTGTAAGGACAAAAACTATCTGCAAGATCTGTTTTTAAATGCAGATTCGATTTACTCCAAATTTTTATGATTTTGATAATCAAATTGCATCGTTATTGATGGGGATTGACTGCTTGAATTTGTGGAATAGATTATCTACTGAAGATCACGAAAAAGGAGAGAGAGGAGGGATCGAAAAACATAAAGGAGGAGAATTTTTACTATTCACCCAGCTTTTGGTTTTAGGGATAGTTTTACATATCTGCAGTTTTTCTTCTAGTTTTTTGTCAGACATATTTAGGTTTTTCATTTTTGGCAATATTTCTCTAGGAGTTTTCGAATTTTCTAAGAAGGACCAGGGATGAAGACTTTATATTTGGCTATTTATTTATTGATTTTCACTTTTGTTATGAGTAGTTAAATCACTTTTCTTAGTTGAGGGAAACCACGTTATCATCTAATATATGCGAGATGTTACAATAAAGTTTGTTTTGTTGATAAATATTGAGTGCATTCTGAATTGCTTTTATGACTGAATTGATTGATTTCTTGGATACGTAATTAGGAGTTGATTCATTTGATTGCCAAATTAGTAAAATATGACGTTCAGTTTTGCTAATCACAAGTGGCAATTAGAATTGTCATCTTTACTTTAGAGTTGAAAAATCTAAGAAGAAACTCATCTTGATTAAAGGCATGTCGTACATATGTTGTCTTGTTCATTGGTTTCTTAGTTCTTAAAGCTATTACTCAATTGAACTTATGATTATATCTAAATTGTTGATTAATAAGAATGTTTCTGTTCATTTAAAGTTAAGAGAAAACATTACCCAATGAATATTTGTTGATGAACTGATTTTATCAAGGATTTATATTAGTGCGATAACGTTGGTGATCTTAAACTAAGGTTTTTTTACTGAAATTTTAGGTATGAATATTTTCGTTTAATTTCAATTTTGTTATTTCTAATTTCTTAAATTACTTGAACCAAAAACCCCAAATTTTGTTTTAGTCTTTAATTCGTATAACATTTACCGTTAAAAATTTCTGGTGGGAACGATCCCTACTTTCTACAACTACATTAATTTGTATTGCAATCAGTTGATTTCTTTTTAAATTTGGTTGCAGGCGACAACAATACCAAATTGTGGCGCCATTGCCAGAGAATTTCTTGACGATTTTTGTGTGTGTGATATTTTTGTTTTTGTTTTTAGTTTCATTACTCTTGGTTACCTTGTCTCCTGTTTGTTTTAGTTTCACCGCTTTTTCTGATTTTTTGATCTTTTAGTGTCATGACTTACAATCAATATGCTTTTGATTATGATTTTTCATATTATCCTTATTATGATGATGAGTTTCCATCTGTTGTTACTTCCAGGTTTGATCATCAAGTGACGGATTTTACATCCATAGCAACGCAAGTACCGAGAGATTTGATAGTGAATATGGCTTCCAATACATAACAATTCGGGACATGTGCTAAACATGGTTCAAAACAAGTGAACCTGACAACATTGGAGAAAAGATTGGATGACCTTTTTTTTTGGTGCGATAAATTGTGATTACGAAGAAAGAAGAAGCAAAGGTATGCAGAATATGTTTGATGTTAGGACATTTCACTGATGCATGTCTAATTTTGCAGGAGGAAATTGTAAAATAAGTGAATGTTGTGGGAGGTTTTGCTGGACCGAATCAAAGAAAATATGACCCATTTTCTAACAGCTACAATCCTGGTTGGCGTGATCACCTGAATTTGCGTTATGGAAATCTTCAAGGGCAACAAGCAATCACGAATTTTCAACTGTTTAGACAACCATATATGCCTCGACAATATCAAAATACAACATCCAATTTCAAAGGTAAGACTTCCTTGGAAGATATAATTCAATCTTTGGCCACTAATAATTTGATATTTTAGCGAAATACTGAAGCAAGTATCCAAAATATTGAAAATCAAATTAGTCAAATGGCAACTATCATAAATCTATTGGAGGCACAAAATTCTAGAAATTTTTCAGTACAACAGGAGATCAGTCCCAAACAAAGTGTGAAGGCTATCACATTGCAGAGTGATAAGGAACTGCAAGAAACACTTTCAAAAATTTCCAGAAGAGAGGTAGAAGAAGAAGCAACGAAAGAGGCACCTGAAAAATAAAAAAATGACGCAAACAACTCTGCAGAATATGGTGGTTTCGTCCCCTTTTCAGAGTCAAGTTGCCAAGGCAAAGAAAGAAGAGCAAGCAAAGTTACGAGAGGAAGAGGTTATAGTTCGTGAAAAGATAGAGGATGTGCAACCTCCTAAGGTAAGCAATGGAGTTCATGTTATCGCTAACCAAATTTTGTTTCCTTTTCCTAGTTATTTACAGGTAAAAGAAGAAGAAGAACATAAGAAAAGCCGCTAATCACATATGAGTTGAATGAGCTGTGGGCGAGCGAGCTGAAGATCGAAGGTGGTAAGCAGGATGTTGAGTCTCCATACCCATTGGCGATACTCTTTCAAAGATTATCTTGGTGTGAAAAGAGCGATGCCCGAAAAGACGAGTGAACATTAGAGTATGATGGTGAAATGATGAAGTTCCACTCCTTAGAAGCCTCGAGGCATCATGCTGATAAAACACCTACTTCGAGGGAACGTGCTCCAGGCTCTTCACAGAGTTTTAACATGCTTCCTGTTAGGCTCAAGCATCTATTCGATAATGGATGATATATATATATATATGCTAATGGTCAAACTTATGACTTTAATAAGTGCTTGATGGGAGGCACCTTATCTGTATCCCTTTCTTTCGAGTATTTTTTCTCTTTTATGCATATCTTTTAGGTGTTTGTTTTGAGTGTTTTGCTTATTTTCTTTGGTTTGTTTTGTTTGTAGGCATTTGAAAAAGAATCTGCAATCTTTCACTTCAACATTACTATCTGTGTTTTCAAAGCTGCAATCATTCATTTCAAAGCTGTATATGGCGCCTTCAATCTAGGGAGTATTTTTATTTCCATCCCTCTTTTGTGCTTTTATTGTTTTTGGACATTGAGGGCAATGCCCATTTTATGTGTGGGGGAAGGATATGGAGTACATGTGTGTGACCATGTTATCTTGCCTTTCTTTGATTCTTTTCTCTGTTCTTTGCATGCTTGTGTTGTATGTTAAGCCATGAAGCTTTGTTATATTAGTTTGAATGAGATTGAGTGTGTGCATGAAATTAAATTGGACTATGTGAGTCTAAGGTGAACCATGCTAATTAATTGCAATAACCGATCTTATACACTTAGTCAAAATTTTGACATTTGAGTGATAACATAATTTGTAGAATTAGGTGAATTCTTGAATTAAACCTATGAATGGATTTGAGATTTAATGACATCATCTTTATGTCATTTTATTTCTTTGTATTGTATGATGCTCCTCTAATCAAGCTTGCCTTTAGAACTTGCACTGAACTAGATCGAATTTGTTTGATTACATGGTTTATAGAAATGATTAAGGCCTTCTTTGTTTTAAACCCTTTAGCTTAAATGACCAACCAAGTCATTTTTCCCTTGCAAATACTTTTGAGCCTTTTAACCTTGTTTGTTTTTCAATTAATCACCTTACAGTAGCCTTACCCTATCACAATTTGAATGAAGTATTGAGTAAGCATTTTGATTTTGGGACTTTTGTTCTGTATTCTGTTATGAGATATTTTTATAGGTACTTCAACTCATGTGTTTGTTAAATTATGTTGTTATTATTTTTTCTTGTTTTTTATTGTTTTCCCTTGTTTATAGCGTTATCCAAGTAAAGAAAAAGAAAGAAAGAAAAAAGGTGACAAAGATAAACAGGGGAAAAAGAAAAAGAAAGAGAGAAAAGAAAAAGAAAAATAAAAAGAATAAAGCATAGTAGCATTAGTTAATAATGAGTAGTTCTAGTTCCTTGTATTCATGTGTTATCTTAGAATTTGAATTTAAGTGTCCCTTTTACTTAATATTATGTGAATGCTTGTGATTAACCCTTTGTCATTTTTACCTTACCTTTGAACCTAGCCGTATTACAACCCATAATAAAGTCCTTATGATCTATGAACTTAAGTAATTCAAATGAATGATAACTGGTGAATTTCTGAGCCTATGGTAGTGTAATATGTTAGAGGGAGATTTAAGAGAAACACTTTGACCTTAAATACTTGAGTGTAAGAGAGAAATTTGTGAGAAGAGTTCACTTTAGTTTCATACTTGCCTTTTGAACGAAAATGTCTTATTTTGATTTTGTTTATTTGTATTGGTGAAAAGTGGTTATGATGTATATTGCAACCTAAGTCTTACTGGCCCAAGTTAACAGATTGTGTGCACTTAATCTTATGAAGGATGAATTGATAGAGTGTAGAGGTTTGACATGTTTGCTCGAGGGCGAGCAAAGGTTTGATATGGGGAAATTTGTTAAGTTGTTATTTTGTGTCTTATTTTGTACATAAATCTCTTTAATGTGTTGAAATTATTATTCAAAATTGATGGATTTGCTTCTCAATTGTTCTCAGATGATTTTTAACACTTAAGAGATGAAATTAAATCAAAAAAATGCAAAAGAAGCAAAGATATTTTGAAAATTCTAGATTGGTAGAAAATTCAGTGACTAAGCGTGGGCACGTAAGGACAAAAACTATCCGCAAGATCTGTTTTTAAATGCAAATCTGATCCACTTCAAATTTTTATGATTTTGAGAATTAAATTACATCCTTATTGATGGGGATCGACCACTGAATATGAGGGATAGATTATCTGCCGAAGATCACAAAAAAGGGGAGAGAGGAGGGATCAAAAAGCATAAAGGAGGATAATTTTTACTTTCATGCAGCTTTTGGTTTTAAGGATATTTTTACATTTCTACAATTTTTCTTCTAGTTTTTTGTCAGCCATAGTTAGGTTTTTCATGTTTGGCAGTATTTCTCTAGGAGTATTCGGATTTTCTAAGAAAGATCAGGGATGGAGACTTTACATTTGGCTATTACTTTATTGATTTTCACTTTTGTTATGAGTAGTTAAATCACTTTTTTTGGTTGAGGGAAACCGCGTTATTATCTAATATGTGTGAGATATTCCAATAAAGTTTGTTTTGTTGATAAATATTAAGTGCCTTTCGAATTGTTTTTATGATTGAATTGATTGATTTCTAGGATGTGCAACTAGGGGTTGATTTATTTAATTTCCAGATTAGTAAAATACGACGTTTAGTTTTGTTAATTACAAGTGGCAATTAGGATTACCATCTTTACGTTAGAGTTGGAAATTCTAAGAAGAAACTCATCTTAATTAAATGCATGTCGTACATGTGTTGTCTTGTTCATTGGTTTCTTAGTTATTAAAGCTATTACTCAATTGACCTTACGATCGTATCTAGGTTGTTGATTAATAAGAATACTTAGAATACATGTTTCTATTCATTTAAACTTAAGAGAAAACATCACCCAATGAATATTTGTTGATGAAATAAATTTTATATCAAGGATTTATATTAGTGTGATAATGTCGATGACTCGAAACTAAGATTTTTTTACTGAATTTTTAGGTACGAATATTTTTGTTTAATTTCAGTTTTTGTTATTTCTAATCTAATTTGTTTTAGTCTTTAATTCGTATAACATTTACCATTAAAAATTCTTTGTGGATATATATATACATATATATATATATGAATTAAGTTTGTTTGTTTGAGAAATGATAGTTGGCATCCTAAAATCACTAGAAGCATCATTATAAATCTCCATTTGTGAGCTTAGTTGATCTTGCATAATAACATTCCTTTATTAGAGCTTTATCTCAATTATCTCGATTAGAGCTTGAGGAATCACAACCACCAATACTAATCTAAGAGACTTTCCCAGATGAGCAGTTATTCAGAGTCAATGAAAAGCTTCCATGATTTGCCAATGTGGTGAATTATTTAGCTATAGGTTTGATTCCTTCGGACTTAAATCCATCTCAAAAGAAAATTTTCCTATTTGATGCAAAAAGTTTTCTATGGGATGAGCCTTTACTATTCAAGAGAGGTCTTGATCAAGTGATTCGAAGACGTATCCCGGAAGATGAAGTCCTAGCAATTTTAGAGCATTGTGATTCGTCACTATATGGAGGTCACTTTGGCCCAACAAGAACAGCATCAAAAGTTCTCTAATCCAGTTTCTATTAGCCTATGCTCCATAAGGACAGCTATGGTTTTACTAAGACGTGTGACCGATGTCAACAAATGGGTAATATCTTGCGACAACATAAGCTTCCTTTGACCAACATTTTTGAGGTAGAACTCTTCGATTTGTGGGGTATTGACTTCATAGGACCATTCCCCAAATCTTGTGGACAATCCTATATCTTTTTGGCCGTGGACTATGTATCAAAATGGGTTGAAGCCATAGCTTCACCAACAAATGATGCCAAGGTTGTTCTTAGATTTCTCAAGAAAAACATTTTCACAAGATTCGGCACTCCAAGGCCCATTATTAGTAATGAAGGTACCCACTTTTATAACAAGCTTCTTGGTAATATTTTAACCAAATATGGAGTTCGACAAAAGGTTGCTTTACCCTATCACCCACAGTCAAATGGCCAACCTAAAATATCAAATCGAGAGATTAAGGACATTCTTAAGAAGACGGTAAACTCCAATTGAAAAGACTGGGCTCTCAAGCTTGATGATGCCCTTTAGGTATATAGAACGGCTTTCAAGACTCCAATTGGCATGTCTCCATATCGTTTGGTTTTTGGAAAAGCTTATCATCTTCTAATAGAGTTGGAACATAAGGCTTATTGTACAGTTAGGAAGTTAAATCTTGATTGGCAAAAATTGGTTGAAAATTGGTCTCTTCAGTTGTGTGAATTGGAAGAATTTCGAAATGAAATGTATGAGAACTCCAAAATCTACAAGGAGAAAAGTAAGAAATGGCATAATCATCACATCATGAGGAAAGAATTTGCTCCAGGAGATAAAGTTTTACTTTTCAACTCTAGATTGAAACTTTTTCTAGGTAAATTGCGCTCTAGATGGTCTGGGCCCTTTATTGTGAAGAATGTTACCCCCTATGGAGCGATTGAAGTTGAGGGAAGTGATGGAAGAACTTTCAAAGTAATTGGGCAAAGATTGAAGCATTATTATGGTCAAGAGTTGAGAAACATTGCAAGCATTTCACTCAAGGATCTGTGATCAAAAGGCTACGTCGAGCTATTGACGTTAAACATGGCATCTGTTGGGAGGCACCCCAATCTTATCCTTTCATTTTATTTCTTTATTGTTTCAATTTCTTTTCATTGCTTTCATTTGAGTATCTCATTTGTGTTTTCTTTATCTGTTTTTTTAAGGAATGCAAGATTGGAGCTGTGACTTTTGATTCCAAGTCGTTAAGCCTTCTATAATCCAGGGACTCCTTATGATCTCATTTCCTTATTTTTTTGACATTGGGGACAACGCCTCTGTTTAGTTAAATTCATATAGGTATTTAGGTCATATTTGCATTTATTTTGCATATTCATTCATTCATTTTAGTATCATTTTTAGGATTAATTTATTTATTTTTATTGAATTTGTTATTTATTTTATTTTTCTTGTTTCTTCATAGAAAACATGAGTTTCGTTTCAAAGTAGACCAAAAAATTTGCTCATGGCACGTCCATAATTTTTGCATGGCCTAGGTGAAATTAAAAGTGGAAGCAACAAATAGGAGCTGCCAAAACAACATATTAAACACGCAAGAGACAAAGACGTTTTTAGCATTTTAGGTTTGAAAATTAAAAGAGAGGCAGAGAGCAGTGGATGTTTTCAATTAACAAAGGCATATAACTGGAGAGTGTGTGGACTAGCGAGGGAGTTATTTATTGGAGAGCAGTGATATAGCATAAAGGACCAAGCCAAAACGACACAGCAGAAGGTTCAACACTTGAAGAGTCCAAAATGCAGCTAAAGGTGACGTTTCAAGGAGGACAGAAAACGTTGGAAGGCAGGCTTTTAATTTGGAAAATAAAGCACATGCGGCAAAAAGGTTGGAGAGGGGAGAGACACGCGACAGCTAGGTTTGGTTTAGGTTTTCAATTAGTAAAGGTTTTTAAATTGGAAGACAATGCACAACAGAAAAAGGAGGAGAGACTAGCGGCGACAATAAGGTTTCTTTAATTAGAGTTGAGGTTTTATTACGCTGTAGAGGAATTGGAGGCAGTTGCGCAGTAGAGGAAAAATGCACAAGGCATGCAGTAGCAGAGGAGAGCACGCAGTTGTAGAACTCTTCACGCACGCGATAAGGAGCAGCTGGACGCACGACTCCTCTGTTTTTCGTTCCTCCTCCTTTAATGTTTATTTATCTTGATTTAATATTTATTTTGTTGAACATGAACATGATTGAGTAGATTCTCTTATTAGGTTTCAAAGATGGGTAGTAGTTTTTGAATTTCTATATGATTTATTTTGGATTTTGTTCAGTAAAATTGGTTCTTGACTGTTGATTCTTGTTTTGAGTATTATTGTGCTTGTTATGTGTTAGGCCTCACATAATTTGCGTCGAAATTATCGGTTGAAGAATCGAAGGGTGAAAATCGGTAGTGGAAAACCAAAATTAAGAACTTGTAGGTTTAGACCTAGACATAGGCAAAAATCTGTGAGAGGAATTACCAACAAGATAAAAATCATAATAGGTTTTAGTTAATTTCATGAGCCACGATAGTCGGGATTGATTTTAACTAAGATACTTCTTTGACATCTCGATAGAGAATCATAGATAATTTAGATCTAGTTTCCTTCAAAGTCTAAGGATCAAGTTTATTGAATAAACCAGAAGAGAATAATTAGAAGTCGATCACGAAACCAAATTTGAAACCTGTCTTTTACATATTTGATTCATCCCTTTCAATCATAAATTGAGCGATTATTCTATTTGTTTTAGGATTAATTTTAGCAATTCGTTAATTAATCAATTTCTCAATTATTAACATTTAAGTGATCAGCCCAAATAATTGAATGATTTTAGCATAGTAATTGTTCAGTAACTCCCTGTGGATCAAAACTCTTACTTCCCTATTTACTTGCGTGACCCGTATTTACGGGACCTCGGACAAGTTTTGGCGCTATTGCCGGGGAGTTTCCCTTTGGGCAATATTAGGCGATCAATTGTTTGGTTACTTTGGGCATTTTTTTGTCTCATTATCATTTTGCTATTTTTCATTTTATTTACTTTTTCTCATAGCTTATTTCTTCACTAGGAGTATTCTTTTTGATTTTTGATCTGCAGGTGATTCTCTCTGTATATGAGACATTCTCATAGTGCAGAAAATTTGTTATTTGATCCAAAAATTGAAAAGACTGCTAAGGCGCTCCGAAAAGCTATGAAACAGTAAAGAGCACAATCTGTGCAGGGTAACCAACGAATAGAAACCGAACCTGTTGATACTACAAGTGAGCAAATAATGGTAGAACAAATGCATAATGATGGGCAAAATCAGAGAACAATGCGGGACCATGCAATATCAAACTTTGAGGATTACCAATCGAGCATCGCGACACCTCCAGTTACAGCTAATAACTTTGAACTAAAGACCGGACTTGTGTAGATGGTCCAACAGTCTCAATTTGGAGGCAACCCTTCAGAAAATCCCCACATTCATTTGGAGAAGTTCATTCAGATATG